>JAQFZW010003943.1:0-11531 GCA_034687055.1 Heteromurus nitidus | reverse complement strand
GTGCTGAAATGTTATCTTCATGAGTGAAGCGTCTAAATATTATTGGAGTGGACTTACGAAAAAAATTATAAATCACGGCGGCCTCATACGATCCCAGCGTTTGGACAGGCGTTGACGGTGTCCCCCTGTCGAAGGGTAGTGAATCTTACTGGAAGAATCATATTCCGCCTACTGTTTCCCCTCGGTTGGGGGAAGAAGAAGGGGAAGCGGAAGACTTTAGTGAGTTCGGAAGTGGTAGTAGACCAAGTGAAAGCACCTGCAAAGGTGATAACATGGTGTCATACTACAATCCAACGACAGCCGCAGCAATGTTTGGTCGAAGTGGATCTAGTTATCACCACCATCATCATCATTCGCCTCCAACTCAAAATCATCCTTATTTTACCCCAGGAGTGTACGGATCCGGCTACCACCATCACAATCCCCATTCGCATCATGCTAACCATCAAGCAGCAGCAGCAGGGGGATCTGGGGGAGCAGGTTCACCAGTTGGAACTGGACTTGGAGTTGGAGCTACTGGTCTCCCTGGTGGCGTGACCTCCACACAATTTTCCCCCACCATGGCTACGGACTTTAACTGCAATCATCAGTACAATCCTCATTTCACAAATATGACTCCAGATCCAATGGCCGTGGCGGCTGCTGCCGCGGCAGCCGTCTCATCCCCGTGGGCTACACAATCTAGCATGTATAGTAGTGCCTGCGCTGCTGCACGAAACGCTGCTGCAGTCGCTGCTGGTTTGTCCTCGGTCGCCCCTCCACCGCCACCACCGCCTCCTCCTGCTCCACACAGTGCAAGCTATGAAGACTGGAGTAGTGCTGTGAGTGTTTCTGGAGGCCATCCTCATCACCCCCATCACATGCATCCTCATGCTTATCAACACCACCCACATCATCACCATCCGTCCTTTTACAATCATCATGCGAGTGCACAACAACCGTCGCCACCTAACTCAACGCCAAGCTCCCCCAGCTCCTCGCATAGTCCCAGCCATCATGTGTACAGTACATCCAGCACCACCCCAAATAACAACACTAGTAGTAATAATAATAATACAACCGCATTCAAAACCGAATTCGGTCCTTGTCCCGGTGGAAATAATCAGGTTAGCTATCTTTTTTCTTCTGTTAATAATATACTCTCTTTTTACCTAATTTAGTTTTCATTTTTCATACACCTTTTCATTTCCTTCACTCTAAAACTGAAGTAGAGCAGTCTGCAATCATATTCTTTATTTCATTTCATTACGAACAACAAAGCTCGTGTATATATGGTTTTCTCTGAGGAACAGCTTGTACAAGTTACATATTTCACTAGATTACATCGTCTGACGTAGAAAAAGTATCTTTACTGACATGTATGTCACTGAAAAACATTTACTTTCTCATATGATTCCTCTGCCACGGGAGATCTCTGAGGGACTTGGGTAATTTATGTTTTTGATGGGAAAAGGGAATGCGAGAGGGCAGTTCCACAAGTTAGAGATGTAGTGTTTGATATGATATCATATCATGGCGATATCAACCTTTGATACTGTGTATTGTTTCCTTCTTCAACTTGCATCTTTTTCGTCTGTTCTATTTCTGTGTTTGGTGCTATCATATGAGATTCTAGATTGAAACGAAGTTTTGTTTTTCGCTTATGACATAACAGGATGCATCATCTCAAGAGATGCAGCAGACGAATCAAGGGAATTCAACATCTGTAGCTGTAGTGACCTCGGCAGGGCCAAGCATTGCCACTCCACACTCTCCCGACTCTGGAATGGCAATTTCTGACGGTGTCAGCTCATCCGGCTCACCTGCAACAAATAATGGACAGCAATTCCATCCAACACAACATTGTCTCGGTGGCCCTAGTTCAAACAGTAGTGGGAGTAGCTCGACAAATCACTCTTCGGCAAATCCTGGTGGTAATAATGGAAGTAGTAGTACGGCAAATACGGGAGGTGATGGTAGTCAACAACAACAATTTGGAACTTCCGGGGGAAATATGATCCATGGGATGGGAAGTCACCACGGTCATGGACATCTTCACAATATGAATAGCAATCATCAAAATTCTGGAAATCTCACCCATCATCACCATCACTCTCATCACCAGTCTCTTGTCAATAGTCATCAAAACGGCCTTGTGAATGTAACGAGCAGTGGACGGCCCACTCAAGCTAGAAGTCCGTATGAATGGATGAAAAAACCTACCTATAGTTGTAGCAGCAGTGGAAGCAATCCATCTTCTAATAGTGGTAAGTTAATTTTCCATGAAATTAATTAATTTCTACCTGCTTCTTCATCTTTTGCATGGCATTTAATATGAAACTGCAACAATCTCCAACTTTTTAAACTCCAATTCAAGCAGCACCTTGGAATTGATATTAAATTCACTTCTCATTCAAAAACCAATGCTTCAGCTTTTTGGCATAAATGTTAGTTAGTCAAATGCATAAACCAGACAACTTCCACGATAAATAAACCGTCCTCAATAGACATTTTCATACATAAACGAAATTCTTGGTGGTGGTGAGAGTATAAAGTAAGCCGATTGTAATGCATATATTTGATGAGATACAGATGTGTCAAGTACGTCGATTTGTAAATTCAGTTCTCTACGAGCATGAATGACTGCACGGATTAAAGCAAACAGTTTTTTTGAAGACTGATAAAATGCCGACTTTTTAACAGAGTTGCACTACAATATGAAAAATATTTGACCACCTGGCAGACTGAAGAGGATTTTTTTGTGTGGTATATTGTAGAGTTTCTTTGTAAAACACAATGTACCCCTTGTCCGTACATGAGTAAATGTAACAAAGCATTCCTAGAAACCAACTTGATACTCTTGCGTTGAGGTAAATTGTATAGCTTTCTTTTCGCTTGGGGCACTCTGAGACTACTCGTATTACTTGCACTCGTCTGACTATTTTGGAAACACGTTTTCTCCACGTTTATTATAGCATTCGTAATTGAAAGTTCCTTATTGTAATCAACAAATTTTCGATAAATTGACGAGTTAACTTATAATATTTTAATTTGAGGAAATTTGCCAGAGCAAGCAAGCGAGGTTAGTTTAGCTCTAAGATTTAGCTCCAGCTTACTCTTGCCTTTTCATTTGCGCTACGAAACTATTGTCACAAAAGTTTAACGTAGGAATAACTCATGAATAAGCCTCTAACTGACCATATGTACGTGTGTGTCAAACGAAAAAACTGGCCCTAAAACAAGTCGTAAAAATAGCGTAAAAAGAAAAGGAAGGGTTAGTTGGAGGAGAGAGTATCAAAGCGGAAGCTAAAGAACAAGGCATCCTACAGGAGTTGCCTGTGGTGCCAAACACGATGCAAAACTCACAAGTTGTCATTCAGTGGAATTCTCTTTTTAAAAATCACCGACTTTTCCCTTCTTTTATCCCTTGCTTCGTGTAAATTATTGGACTCCTGGGGTTGACTCAAAAAAAGTTGCTTGCGATTGTTGTACTTTTGTTGCCTTTGTCCTCCTGCCGCTTCATTCTATTTCGAGGGTTTGATGCAGAGTTTTTAAAACTTTTTTTTTCGTGTATTGAGGACACTTGAGACTTTTCCCCATAGTTTGACACATACATATTATACGAATCTCATGAATAATCGGTTGATGAACAATGAATCTTATTAAAAGCCAAAAACTCCAATTGGATAGGGAAGTAAAGGGATCAGTATTACAGTTTGTACACAAGGGCTAAGTCAAATCCTAAGTTGATTACTTCGAGACGTTGTTGTTGCAAAGTTTAGTGAGGCAGAAAAAGTCATATCAGATATAGATCTTGAAAGTAGCACGGGTCAACCGAGACAAGACATTGTCCATTAAAGGGCGCTAATGGAATACCTTCATTTCTTGATTACTGGAATTATGACAGTGCTGTAGTTGCTGAGCAGAGAACTCAAAAATAAGATATCTCTGTTCACTGATAGATAACAAGAACAACTTGCGCCAACTTTTATCATCTCTCTCTGTATACACTTTCTTGGTAAATATTTCTTCAACTTTTTTTTGAAAGTTAGGCTTGCAAGTACCCTTCAAAAGTGGGCTCCTTGCAAGTATATTTTATATGTCATAAAACGAAATATAACAAATAATTTTCATAGAAGGAAAAAGCGACACTGGTCGAGTAAATTTAGTTGAAACGGACGCATTATTTTCGTCAAAAGTCAATGTGCTATAGGACATGATATCGTCATTTCTCTCTCTATTTTGTATCCATATACAAAAGTGAACACGGCGAGGAGCGACAGTCTGACTACAGACCAAGTCGACAAAAACGATACAACAATGTAGCTAAGAGAAGAACGGTTTGTTTTGACTAGGGAAGCGTGACGACCTGCTGCATTGTTTGCACACTTGGAGGAAATGATACCATTCCTCACAATATATTGTACACGACCCTTCCTTGAAAGCATGATTTTTGACGAGCCCAGAGCATTTTCTTGAGTTCGAGACAGGGAACGCGAAGTAGAAACCACGGAGTTTGAATGAGTAGTCGTGGTTGTAGTCATGCAGTGCAGTGATAACAATACTAATAGAGAGGTCAAAAATCACTTCGACGCTAATGCAGTTATGAAATGAAAACCACTCGGAGAAAAACATATCATTGTAGCGTACTTTGTCAAACTCATGCTTTCTTCTTCTTCGTCTTCACGAAATAGTGAAGAGTACCCGAAGGACCCATTATTGTTATCTGTGAAAAGTACGACGCTAGTAGATGTGTGCGAGGAGTTGCACTAAAAACGCACTGTAACGCATCAATTTCTTAAATATTATTGCTGTAAAAGGGAGGCGAGATATACAAAGAGTCGTGTTTTAGGGAAAGAGGACCCTTTCCTCACTTTGCTTTTTTCCTTCCACTCACTTTAAAAAGGTTCAGGTCAGAAAGAGAGGTAATTGTTATTGCTCATATTCTGACTTATTTCGTCGTGTATTTAGAGATTATAAGTTGACTTTAGCCTTTTCTTACTTCCTAAAGGACAATAAATGTTTGAGTGAGAGAGAGAGAGAGAGAGTCTTCTCTTCGTCGAGTGCGTGTTATTTTCTTATACTCATGCCTTTATTCTCTCGTATTCGTATCCATTCGACACTTGTTCGTGCCGAAATAATACAGAGGAAAACAAGATAAAGGTTGGATTCATAGGAGGACAAGTAAGCTTCTCTCGTGCCCCCTGTCAAAACAGAGTGCATCCCTACCCATTAGGGTACACTATTTCGCTCCTTTTCGAGGGTCTCTCTCTCGTCCACAGTATCACTAAATCGTATTGTAAATAGAGCAGAGGGAAGTTGCCTTTCTCTGAAAATAAATAATTTCGTTTCAGATTTACACCCATATTATGCTAGCTTTGCCCCTTGTCCCCTTGAGATAGTGATACCATTGATGAGGTTGTTCACAATATTTACCGACAAATGTCAAAAAGAATCCCCTGTTGAGTGTACACACTCGCCAAAAAAGAATCAGAATGACTTCTGACAATGCTTAAACATGCCTCAAAGTACTTGCTTCATGCTGTTTCATGACCATAAAATATCTCTCAAAAGAAATCTTCGCTCACGAAACTCATTTAAAAAAAAAGATTTTCATGACATATTTTCCTTGAATACCGTTCAGCTGGAAAGGTTTTTATTTTTTTGCATGTATGACGAAATGAATCAGAACTTTCGCAAATTTTAATCATAATGCTTGAACCATTTTTCTAACAAATTTAACATCATGGTGAAATGGTGGCAGTGGAATGGAAAAAAATGATGAGTTATCTATAAACCGTGCTAATCCTCACAAAGTTCCGCCAGATTATTATTTGTCGGCAAATTTAATTCGTTCATCACAAGTACCATCCAACATATGTACTGATTACAATATATTGTAAGTTTTCTCAGAACAAAGTAAACACATTTGCATTGATAACAATTCGATAGGATTGAGCGGGACGTAGACTCGTAGTATTACTCCTGAAATGACTGATAACACACTAAGCATTCACTCTCTCATGAATTAATATTTTTTAAGTGGAAAGCGCTCAAATGCATATTACATATATTACGTAGAACAACAAGGAACAAGCAGGCGGAAAATGTTTCCAACCCCTCAGCTGAATTTTCTGCATCTCGCTCGAAGTTTATCATAATCGCATATCCAAGGAGATAATCTACTTACTTTCATCAGGAATTACGTAGTCGGTTGAATCAAGCGTACGCTGTCAAATAATATTGCTTGATCTTACCGTTGTATGACCTCAGGCTGGCTTTGGATTTGGATGATAATTCTAATGCAAGATCATACGATGAAAAATTGGAGTTCCGTCGGCACATTAGTTTTTAATGGTATTGTTACGTTATCTTGCGACTCAAGTTGTTTAAACTTCGGAATGTGGATTAGCGTCATATATTTATTACGCTTGTTTTGACTCAAATTTTTCCGTCTCTGCTTGCTTACATATTCACTAGAACTACTTTATGAATTTTATGAAAATTAATAACATGACGTTTTTCTTCTTTGCAGCTAAAACAAGGACGAAAGACAAGTATCGTGTAGTTTATTCTGACACGCAGAGATTGGAGCTGGAGAAGGAATTCCATTACAGTCGATACATTACTATTCGCAGGAAAGCTGAACTCGCCTCCATTCTTGGACTTTCTGAACGACAGGTAATTGGCATGCAAATTTAACTTGACTGCTTGTATGTCTCGTGGCAAATATTATGAATCAGATTTATTAATTTATGCTTGTTTCATGTTATGCAGGTTAAAATTTGGTTCCAAAACCGTCGCGCTAAGGAACGCAAAGTCCAACGTAAACGCGAAGAAATGCTCCAGAGGGAAAAACTTGCTACAATGGTTCACATGCAAAATGCAGCAGTTGCAGCCGCTGGAGGAATGGGAGGACCCATGTGTAATCAACCAAATGGTGGTGGCGTTCCTCTTTCCGCACTTATGTAATCTTCGTGTTACAATTTGAGATATATATGAAAAGTACTTTATAATTAGATTACATTGTTGATTGACTACTGTATTTACAACACAATAATGCCTCTACTGATCGTGTATATTGTTCTGTCAATAATCATTTATTATTGTATTATAACAGTAATCCCACACTACCACACTTTTATGCATTAAAACACCTAATATATGTATATCTCGTTAGTCAAATACAAAAACTTGTACATTTATGTAAATTGCACAAACAACTCGGTTTGATCTTAAAAATATTTTATTTCATAAAGAAACTAGCAGCTACTTACAAACACAAATATTATATTTAAGTCATGTATAATATATATATATATGGTAAATATGCGTAGATTAAGAAGAAGATGTAAAATGTTTAAAGATACACGTATATATTTGTCTGTTGAAGCGCATTAAATTCTTGTAACATTATATGTATAGTTCTGTTTTGAAATTCCTCGTAGCTATAAGAGTAAAGTGATAAATATTAGATAAGTCTAGTAATGAGACCACAACCTGTGCATGTGACAGTTTCTAGAATCATAAGATTTGAAACACTTTATACAGTTATATCAACATTAACAATTTATTGTAAAATAAAAGTGCAAGCTTATCGCAATAAAATACAACTATATATAGCCCAGATATTGGTATGAATTATCTCGCAGAATTACATTTTTTCTTCAATAACAAGAGTAATTTCGCATTTACAAAAGTTGACACATCATTTTCAGAGCTAGTTAGGGACATTCCAAAACACATACAATTAAAATTTGTGTTTACACTAAACTAGGACTGCACAAAGCTTAAGCATGTAGTTCTCAAGCACAGGTAGGACACAGTGTTTGCTATTAATTACTAATGATAAATGATCAACTGAACTTCTTAGGTAGTATGCATGTTTGTATAACACTTATAAGTCTGAAAGCTCTGGCTTCTGGATTACGGCAAATATAATGGCTCGAACTGAACTTTGAAAGAAGAAACTGATGTTCTGCATTGTGGAATCAACTTCTTTTATGTTGTTTTAAATATCTACGAACGCTCACCTTTATTGATATGAAATTATGCTAGTACAAAAATGCATATTATGAAACACCTAGCAGTCGGTTTATCTCAAATTAGACAAACGCAGCGAAAACCAAAGTTCGCTTGCTTTAAAAGTAATCTTAATTGAGAACCACACCAGGAACACGTCAATTCCTGATTTGGAAAATGATACTTCTTTGATTTATGAAGCCTCTTTGAATCCAACTCACAATCACCCCAAGTTGTTTTTGGTGGGTTTGAGTTTGTTTGACGTGTAGTTGGTGTGGGTAGTTGAAAACCCAAGACGTTGAAAATTTTGTGGAAAAATTAAATGCTGAAATTGGGTTCTTTAGATATTTCTTTCTTTATCGAACTTTATTTTACACAAAATCTTAACTGACTTAAACGAAAATTAAAACGCGTAAATAAATGATTAAATTTCAATTCATATTGTCAAATATATTTTACATGCATTATACAGAATTAGGAAATAAAATTGGTCAGAAGATTTCAGGTACTTGAATTTTATTTATGACAGTTCAGGTAAGGTGCACCTGGTCTAAACCAGGGACTATGAAAACTACATGTACTGGCCTGAAATTCTTATATTGAACTGAAATTTTTAAACTGCAATGAATTTTCTTGAATGTATATCTACATTTTTGTCATTGTTGATGAAATTATTCACAAATATTCATAAAATGAAAGTGGCTATTTTATCAAGGCAACTGTCCCCAGGTCTTAAGTCTAGATCCCGTTCTAACTTTGACTGTGAGTAGGCCTTGGTAAAAGAAGTCATTGTATCTACAAATATTGTTTTTGCAGTGGCTAATAATTGCCGATTTGAAGTTTTCGGATTCGTTCCATTGTGAGTGAAAATGTAAGAATTTTATTAAATTGTTACACCGTGTCCCACAAGAGACGGCATTTATGCGACCCCATCATTCATGTCGGCCACACATGTCAAACCTATTACTATTATTACTACAGAGTTTCATGAAAATCTACCAAATAATTCTGAAATGGAACTTGAAATACGAAATTACACTTGTCGTGTCCCACGAGTTTGTATACATACACTCGAAAATAAAAAACTCAATTTCAGTTTTTTCAGAAACTGTTTGTAGTTGACATATGATTTTAATTCTTCTACTTCGCCAGTCCGTATAGTTTTAGGTCCAAAATGCTTTATAATGATTTAAATATCACACATATCTAGAAATTCGTTCTTTCCCCCTGTTATTTCATTTCGACGAGTTAACCCACTGCCCTAGGCTAACTTTGAAGTGCATAAATGTTACTACAATGATACCCGTGAAGTGTTCTCGATTTCAGGCCAGATATTTGTCTAAAAATGTCAGAATTAATATTTTATTCCGTTCTTGTCATGACTGAAGTGCGGATAAACGCATTATTGGTTAATTTCGCCCACAATTTTTTAGATATTATTGACCGAAATGATTAAGAAATTTTTTCTAATAATCATATAAGTGCGATGCAGTGCTCATCTTCACGAGGGGATAGGGATACCATAATAGACGTTGCTTTTACTTTTAGATATAAGATAAATTGAAACTTGCATTATCCCTACTCCTTCTGTTAGTATAGGCTCGACATCAGTATCTATCTGCCACCTACTTACACATTACTCTGAATAAATGACACCCTCTGCCGTTAGCTACTTCCTACGTATCTACTTCCTTTACATCATGGAAACTACCCATGCAACCCTGAGAAACGCCCTAAACCATAACTGATTTGAGTGGACTCTTGTACCGATTCCAAAATTTTCTTTTTCTAAAACGATCGCTATCTAGAAACCAAAAACGAGTCAAACCCAAAATTTTCATATAAGATTTTTAAATGTTTACCATCTTTCAAAATTTTCACCTACCCAACTTACACACCTTTTGCCACACTTTACATAAATATCGCCAAGCACACGTACAAGTATAACATCGTAACCGAAGTACAGGAAATCGGATTTTAATATTAAATCGAAGTTTCATTTTTCGAAATTAATACAATTTTATCTTTCCAGTCATACCAAAAATTAGCAAAAAACGACGAACAACCGAAAAAATCGACGGAATATGCTTTTAAATCGAGGATTGTTAGAAAATGTTACGTACATCAAAAAAAATACTGCCAAAAATGAAAAAAATAACAACGGCGGATATTGTTCAAACTAAAACTAATGTTATTAAAAATTGACAGTGATAAAGCTATTTAATTAAACTTGTTTTGTGTAAATTAGTGCATTGACTAATTGCAAAGAAGTTCAATATTGCGAAAATGCAGTTAAAACATTGTAAAAAGCTTTAACTTAAAATTTATTGTGAATTTTTGGAAAAATCCGAAATTACAGTTCTAAACCAAGTACTGCAAACCAAAAATCCCTAAAAACCGAATTTTCCCGAATTTCGGATTATTGCAACAATTTATTCAAATTATTCAATTAGTTTTAACTAGAGAACATGTTAAACAAATATAAAACAATCAAAACCTTTGTAATTCAAAATATTAGTGCGTAACTGAATATTACACAGACGTATGAAAATGAAGAACTTTTCGTGTGAAAGTAAACGCGTAATCCAGAGCATAAAAATTATCACTACGAACTTACATGAAACGAACAGATTAGCGAATTCATTGCTTCAGAGCGCTCGCTTCAGACACATTGTACGATTAAGAAAAGAAAAGGTGACAAAAGTTCTTCAAGAAATATTGTTCATAAAAACTATCAAAGTTGTATTCGGAAATTCATTAATATCAACTCATTCAGTGAGCCCAGCAAAGAAATAGACTATTTCACACGGGTGGCTACTATAATCTCCAGGATTTCAGTTGCATTGTGACAGTTCACGCACAATGTTTTTGTAAAAAACGTGGATAAAGTTCGATATAAATAATTCTTACAAGGAAAATACATAGTGCCAACTACACAATAGAGCCATTTCATTGTCTACCATAAAAGCGCAATATGGCAGGCGACGGAGAACACCCTGATCATTACTGGAGGAGCAACAACGATGAAAGAAGGGCGCTGGCGAAAAACGCTTTCGCTTTCGCTTTGCAAGAGATATGACTATCTATTGGGATTTGTAGGAAGATGGATGTCATGGAGAATGGCAGACGAGTTCTCAGACGAGACAAATATATTTTTTGCGGAATTGCAAGAGCTTATGAACAGTGCCGGAATCTGAGCAGACGAAAATGAAGGGCAGCGCATGTTAAACGAGACGCCCACTAACAATGGTATCGTGACTAACCCCCCGAAGAAAATCTCAGTCGCAACTCAAACAGAGGATGACGACAAGACAAAACGGGACGCTGATACAACCACAACAACAAAAACCGAATCGGAAATCGACATGGACATGATGGAGTTCGATAACATATCGATCCACACCCTCGACGAGACGGAAGGTGAGCCCAAACGACAATTACAAAATGAAGCAGAAGCACTACTATTACCAACCGTACCACTAGAGGACGAAGAAGTTGAAATCTAAATGGCAGAGATTCCTCTAGATCGG
>JAQFZW010003942.1:0-11537 GCA_034687055.1 Heteromurus nitidus | reverse complement strand
AGAGAGAGAAAAGGCAAAAGTTTATTATGTTGCTTGCTAACCTTAGTATCTGGAATGAAATTGTACTCGCAAGGGGATTTGCTGTGGTCCACTACTGTGGCTACGCCAAGCAGGTCTCGTACTTTCTTCTCGTAGCTGCTCTGCTTCAAGCTGTTGGCAGTAAAGAATACGATTCATTAAAGTTGGAAGTCGTAGGCATACAATAAATATCCGCAGCTAAAATGTCACAATCGCCCCCTCTATTTATCTGATAAACGATTTCTTCAGTATAATATCCGAGTTCTCATCCAATCTTACCAGCACCACACCGTCAAAGGAGAAGATACCTCGAAAAATTGTGAGTTAAATGAAGAAGAGAACATTTGCGTTTCCACCAATGCTCAACAACGTTAAAATTTCTGATACTTCACTCCAGATGATAGACTAGAGACCTGAAGTGCGCTGTCATTTGGGAGTATTACCAAATAAGAAACAAAGTGAAGGAGGAGGAGGAGGAGAGGGAAGAGTTCCGAAAATTCTGAGATTTTGAGGAAGATGACAGGATGAAGAGGAAGAATTCGTCTTAAAATACTGCAGACAAAAACTTATTTACATGCTCTGAGCTGAGAGGAAATAATATTCCCTGTTCTTTTCCAGACTTATTCAACTGATTTATTACGGACTTGTCAAAGTTCTCCATTAATTACACTCTGCCAATCCAACTACAACAACCAAGGCTCATTGTCATAACTTAAAGTTTTCAGAGAGGAGGAAGCGATAGACACATGCATATCTGTCAACTACGGACACGGAGTCTTCAAGAAAATACTTGTAAAGTACGACATGATGGGCTCTTCCAGCCTTTCTGATATCGACAAGACGCAGTTGATAAAGGTAAAAAATACATTGATGAGCGTCTTGGTTAGAATGGGAGAGGTGGAGGAGAAACTCCGAACAAGTCCGTCCAGCTCTCTTAGACTTATTATTCTTTACTTACAATACAATATCACATTGTGATAAACCCAACCAGCAACAGAGTGACGGGAAGACATTAAAATGAGATCTACTGGCAAAAGTGGGGAAAGCGAAAGAATTGTGCGTGTTGGGCTGAGTGTAACTTATATAATGTACATATTATGCATACACATATATTAAGAGTGAAAGCAACTATCTCTCAAAGTGGTTGTGAGTCGTTGAGCATTTTGAGTAAAGGAGAACCGCAACAAGAAGATGAGATGGAATGAGGCTCAGGTTTCTCCTTCAATTTTACTTGTGTATAGTATAGACATTTATGTATTGTACCCTTTGATAACTCACACTTACACTCATACAGATATAACATATATAAAAAATTTGTCTTCAGTTTCCAGTCACTCACTGTCTCAAGCCACCACACTATTTATATACTTTTGCTCACTTACCTATCAACGTCGGTAAGGCGGACTCCAGGAGACGTGTTGAAAGATCGCTTCTTAAAGTAGACATCTTGAAAATAGGAATTCATATTTAAGCCAGAAGCACCAAAGTGGTATGTTCTTGACACATCTGGAATGATACATTCACGCCCTTTACGAATGTCTGGCAGTCTCATCCACATATCCCAGTCCCACATCTGTGTCCAAAATAACAATGACAACACACAACATGAAAACAAGAAAATCACAAATGAAACCAAACTGACATCAACATCAACTCCCTGACAGCAAACAACGTTACGCGAATCATCTAACAAGAAAATACCGCATATTATTCATATATATGGAGTTGTGATCAAAATAAGAAAGGACTCATACCTATCTACCAGTCTTGTTCGTCTGGCCACTTCGTAATGACTAACATTTCAAAATTGCGTATATAAACACGCTGTACGTCCGAGTCTTATTGTTATTGTTCATCAACACGATATTTGTACGCATGGAAGAGATAAAACTTATGTGGGTGCACAGACCATATTGCCATTAATATAAAAAAATGTTCCACTCCACAAAAGGGAAAAGTTCACGAAAAGCCCTTTGTCCATCCTCCACACTGCTACTGCATGCCTAAGTATGTGCCAATGTGTGCAATCATATTTCCTCTTAACGCTGATGCTAATGGTGAATTGTGACGCATAAAGACACGAATTAATAATTTTCATAATGTACATTCATATTATACGTATGTTATGTCTACGATATTTGCAAATTGTACGAGAAGGCCTATTCCTGAGAGTGCGGAAGAACATGATTACTTCACGTTTGCAAGGCAAGGGCGGACTTGCTCGTTAAGGAACAAGTAGAGCGTGGATAACGCAAACCCATCGACCAAATTCCTTCCCGTTTCAACGATAAACGTTTTTACAGGCATGAAAATCAGAGTGCCGAGAGTCAATAATGGGACGCAATCTAGACTATTTGTACGAAAATACTGGACACAGTCCAGTCGTTGTGGTAGACAAACTTTAGGATCGTTACATTGTATTTGTTGGGTCATAGTGTGCGGACATTATGTCTACAAAAGCTCTTGAGAGCTAATGATCATGTAGATCCCATTTCATCTAACTAAAAAATCTTTTTACAACGCTATAAAGTTATTAGTTTCTCCATTCTAGAAACATAGCTAAAGCAGCAGTTCAGGGGACAAAAATAGGAAAGAAGTGGTTGTAAATCAGACTGGTTAATGGTCATGTAATGTTTCGTACAATTGGTAGCCCACAAAAGTAGTATTATGAAGGCTATTATAAGAATTTAATTTTAAAAAAGCTCCTTTCCCTTATCGACGTTTTCTATATGTTCAATATTTTAATTCGTGTTGCCTTCAGGTCTCCATTACATTATATGCACACACTACCTCCAAACCTGCACATGTTTACACTACTCATTAAAATCAAGGTAATACGGTTCTTGATTGAAAATGTTGCTAATGAAAGGTATGCACGCTGTGTAGTATTTTCTCCTAACATTCCATTTAGCTGCCGACGGGTTTGTAGAGCGAGCAATAAAATTGCATTACAATTTCAGCTGCCTCTTTGATTTCAATCAATCTTGAGAGGAAGAACGTAGAGAGAGAGAGGGAGAGTAGTAGTTTGCACACATACGTTATTGCCAACGGCTTCCTTCCTCTCTTGCCTGGTCCTGGTCGGACTGGAGAATAAAATGTTCACCTCTACCTTTCTTCGAAACTATATGCCTCTCTTCATACACAACTTAAGCTTGTTCACGAGTCATAGTTGAAAGAGTTTTGGAAACGTTGATGATGATGCCAGGAAAAAAAATTTAAGCGTGTGCATTAGTGAACGAGAAATAGGAAGTTGCTTTGTCCTTCATTTACTCACTCGGAATGCACGTATGTACCTCTTCACTTATGCATTGTAGAAGACGGTAAACTGGTAAAACTACACGCGTTCGTTCATCATCGTCATCATCATTGCCAACTCTATATTTTTCACTGGAAGAAGGGATCGTAGCAGCGAGCGAACCATGCTCGATATTATTGTAACCTTTTCCTCTCCGCTTTTTCCCTTCTTTTTCCATGACCGACAGCAGAGCAACGAGGTCTACTCGATAATTTGCCGTCATTCCAGGTTATGTTCATGTTTACATTGTGATATCAATAATGGGCCAAACAAGCTTATTACACACTCTCTGTTTTAGTGTCATGATAACACCCAACTCGACGATATAGCTGACTAACATGGGATGATGATGGAAGGTAGTATAGTGGTGCACTTGTAAGTATAGTAGTTCCTTGGAATAGGGAGTTTGCGAGAGTACAAACATATTTAATGTCACTGGCTAACTCATGCGCGTTGTTACATTTAGAACCATTCCAGCACGTTGGCGTAATTAATAAATAACACACTAAGAGTTGAGGTGCCGAATTGTTCACGATTTCCCACATTGAACAACATATTTGTATGTATGAATTATGCCTGGTAGAAATATATTTGTAAACATGATGAATGAGTTCATATTTTCCAATTTGACCCCTCGAAGAAACCACAACTAAAAGAGTATAGCAACAGTTAAGTCATGTGTTTAATTGTGCCTGAGTAATTACTTAATTTTTTACACGCTAATGTAATGGAGAGCAGTAGAAAGTCAGCAGAGAAAGCTATTATTGCCAGAAATTTATGAACATTGTGCACATTCTCATATCAACCCACACACCTTAAACTCTGAAGAAGAGCTTCAAGGATTGTAGCCAGTCCTCACAAGATCAACTTCGAGCAAACTTCGAAGACCGAATAGATACCTATGCAGAGTAATAACGAATTGGGGAAAGTAGAGAAACTATACGTACCTTCTCAGGAGTTGGCCAGTTGGGTTCCAGTTCATTTTTGTAAAGTGACTTTTTTAATATCCACCCAAGACCAGGCATCGTCTCAACACGGTAGAGAAGAGATGGATCCGCACTCGTGTGCTCGTATCCTTGATCATTCCATGCTGAGATGCAGTAGAGTGTAGGATCCTCATCTAAAAGTCTTACTGTCTGACTAAAATAACTAAACAACGAAGAGACACAAGGAAGGATTCTATTTTATTACAATAAATCGCAAAAAAGCATCAAGCCATTTTCACCTTTTTTGTGTGTGAAATAACGAAGAAATACGCCATGAATAAAATATCACGAAGAAAATGCGTTTGTTTTTTTGTAGTTCGGTTATATAATGCTATGTTGATCATGACGAATACATTTCGTCTTCCCTCTCACACAGGCTCACTATGGAAAACGCATTTGCCCGGAAGATTTTCTTGTATGCCTTCCCAGGCGGTGTGTTACACTGCATGAATGTCAATATATAGTGTTGAATAATACTTTAGTGGAGCATACCTAAAGAAATCTGGTGACACGTCCAAATCCTCTTCAACTATTATGGCATACTTGGCATTTGGGAATATGTTAAATGTGGCTGTTAGTGATGCTTTATAATGTTGTGAGATTCGAGCATTTCTTTGGCCTAATGGAGTATGCTGAATCCCACGAAGGCCAAAAAGCCTACTAACTGCCATCGGCTCTTGGTAGTATCCATCGATGAACACGGTTACCATTGATGGGTTTGCACCTTCCGCCGATAATAAGGAGCGAAGCATTCTGAAATCAAGAATACGTTTTCAAATAACCCCTCTCTTCTCCTGTATCCACAGAGAACATTTTCAAGACATTAAATTTCGATTTAAAAAAAGTACGCCCATCGTCATCATCATTTAGTATAACACTTTCGAGTTTTTAGCGCAAGAAAGAAAAAGATATCTTCCCTTCCATACTTACCGGAATAAGTAATGAGGCCGATTACTTGCAATAACTGCTACTGGCACGTCGAAAGTGGAATAATTAAGAAGCTGTGTCAGAAATAAAAGATGAAATCAAATTAAGATGAAATGCTTGACTTCACAATTTTAGGAACAAGCTTTTTGAGAAGGGGAATAAGAATATAAGGAAGCGTACCGCGGACGGTGTCTTTTGGAAAACGAGAGGCGCGGGATCTTTACAACTACAAACGCTCCCATATCCTTCAATATGATTGCAGAACTCTTTCCTCCTGTCGTTCTCCTTCGAGGTCTCCCACTCACATTGGCTCTCTGAAAATAGGTCGAATATTGGAGATATGAGCGATAGCGATCACTAAATAGGCTAACTCATAACTGATCAAATCAAATAAACGGAAAGTTCATTAATATATAAAAGGGGCTTCTCGCTGAATGATAGCAAACTTAGCAATGTTATGTAATTGGCAGATATGAACTAAACGCGTACATCTTGGGTTAATAGCGATCTTCGAATTCTGAGCTTGCAATCATGTTTGTTATATGCAATCAGAAATGATTGCATATAACGTTGTAGTTCACTTTCCTTCATAAAGCAATACACTTCCTTTTGAGTCTCTTGTTAGAAAAATATAACGCCCGCAGCAAGCAATTTGAATCGTTTCTTATTAAAATGTGCTCTGTGCATTTGACTAATTTATAATCAAGCAAAAACACGGAAACTATCATTCGTCGGGGAACTTGTGAAACAATCTCTCATAGTACAACTCTGGAAAAAAATGAAAACCCGTCATCTGTAGGGGTAATAAATTTACTTTCAGCGAAGTATCATATTCTGATATATCTTATTTCGTATGTAAATTTTCACATTTCCGGGGAAAACTTTTAAAAGATTTTTTAGATTTATGAAATCTGTAGCAGAAACTCGGTATGATGTCCGAATAGGATCATTAGATGACATATAAGTACTAGAGAGGACAAAGGCAATATTTTAAGTACATGAAAATATATTTTAATAATGCTTTCTGCTCTAGTTCCAGAGAATCGTAATTACGAAAGTGCATACGATTCAAGAAGATTGACAATCCGTATTGTTGTAACTTTCGACTTGCAGAAGAACTCGCTATGAAATATGAAATCAGAGCAAGTTGCAAAATCCAACTCGACGAAATAATATCTGAAAAATCTTACCATGTAAAGAAGTTAGGGGAACTTGAACTTTGAGGGAAACAGGAGCACCCCAACTGTGGAACTCTGTACTTTTGGAATACTGTTCGGCTAGAGCTTTAATAGGGATCTTGAGGCTGGAGTCTCCTTTCCTCGTTACCATAGCCCACATATCTCTCCAACCAAGATTTTTTGCTCGTTCTGATCCCATCTTGGTCAACCCTTCTCGAGCATTGTGCTTCATTTGAAATGTTCCTTCGTCCTAAAAAAATTACGCATAAAAGGAAGAAAAACGTCAAATGCAGTTTCGAAATTGGTGTAAAAACTGGTTCAGAGAACAGTAGAAATGTGCAAAAAAAATCATATTATGCATATCAACTCTGACAGTCCTTTTTCACATGTGTGCAATTTGGGAACAAAAACGTGTAAAGATTCTAATCCTGAACTGAGCAATTAACGTTGATAGACGCCAACAAGCATGACTCCGTTATAGAGAAACATCAATCATTAAACCACACATGTCACCATGAATTATATGCATACACTCGCCACATTTTATTTTCCTTGCCGTTAACTCTTATTATCTAGCTACATCTTCACACAGGCTACAATTTACCTTCCATTTTTATGCCAAACCTTGAATGTATTTCTTTGTTTCATTGTCACGCCACTGAAAATCTGACAATTTTCCATGTCATCTGTACAGACATTCAACTACGTTAGGTATGTTTTTTCTTCTTCCCACACTTTCAAACCGGTAATTACCATATACGCTTGTGTTGTTGTCATCAACACTTTTACCGTAAATGTTCAAAATATCGTAAAGCTACAAACTTTGACACCCTTTGTGCCACATTTCCGTTCCGGCGAGCGGCTTTCATGAAACTTCATGTAAAGTGGTAGAAATCTTAGAATTTCAAAAAAAACGCGTAAAATGGCGTGAGACAGTGACACAATAATTTAATAATTGTCCAATTGTCAACCCAAAACGTATTTGCATATTATAATCAAACTCTCTCCTGTCATTTGAAGGCTATCACAAACTGTAACTCTAGCTCCACGTGCTTATAACTTACAAAGTAGAAAAAAGTTCGTAGTGAGTAGCATATTACTTACCTTAATTGCGAATACGAGGATGCGTCCATCCGCAATCATATTAAGGAATAGAACCATGGCTTCGTCCTCATGCGGCGAGTATGTGTCAAATACACGCTGGGCCATCACACTCCCTGTTGCTTGGTTCAATACCAGGACATGAATCCCCCGATTTTTGTTCGGCTCGCTGTCATCGAGAATCTATTGGTGGAAGAAGAAATCAACGAGAAAATGTTGAGAAAATGTGTAGACATCTTCTAAAAACATACAGTTCATAATTCTCTCTTGTCCGTCCACGTAATAACATTGGGTGAGCTGGGCTTCAACAGTGCAGTGGGGAAAAAGTAACACGAAAAATATGATACAAAAAAACTCGCGTGAAATGGCTGAACCAAAACCAATGCTACACAAGTTTTTTTTTGTTAAGAAAGAAAATAAATGGGAAAGTGAAGCTAGCAACGCCAGATGTATATGTATTTTTTTATCTATAATATGGATACTGTCATCAGAACAAATTGCTCCCTTTGAGACTTCAATCAATATGACAAACAGAATAAGACGCTAAGCAAACGGGGACTATAGCTTTTTCTTTCTCTTTTTTACATGATGTGCATAATGCAAAGTTTAGCTTTGAATAGTCTCCATACAACTGAACGGCGTTGGCGTATATATTGTACATTATGGCGATTACTAAGTTTATCTAAACGCGACATATGACATGACATGACAAGTTCTTACCAAAAAAACTCACAACGGGATTTCTATGAACTTGTGTAATACTGAGAGTACGCTGAATAAAAAAAATGCCAAATGGACTTTGGATATTTTCGAAGTATGAAAAATTGGACATCGAATATTCCACCGAATGACACTCAAATGTCAGAATTCTCCTCGAGGGAATCACAATTTCTGTTTGAATAAAATTCTTGGAACTCTCTCTTTTTATGTCTTATTTGTAGCCTAGATACATGCATACACATCATTTTCAAATATGCTGAGAAATACACGCACTCAAATGGGGCTGCAGCGTCACTGCAATATGACTCAAATGTGATTTCCGAGGTGAAGAAGCTGAAGTCACATTTGAGTGTTTGAGTCTCAAATTTCTGTGCAAGGCAAGGCATATGTTGACTCACGTCAGTGCAGATATACATCTCAACTCACAATATATTAAAACTACATGTTAGGCTGTCCTTGCCTAATGCAAATCTGATGGTCTGTAATTGACTTGTTAGGCATATGCATTTCGAGAAACGACGGCAATTTATGTTTGTTGTGATGCATCTCTGCTAACTGCTAGCGAGAGAATCGTTGAAGAAATCTCGGAGGAAACATGCAACGGGTGCAACTTGAAGCACTTGGAATAGGAAGGAAAAGTTTTTGGGAAAACATCAATTACCATACGATTAAGGGTGCTTAGAGACAAACGAACATGCAAACAGATAAAATTCGTGACTCACAGGTGAAAAAAGTACGAAAAATTGTGAGTGGAGGAAAGTTTTTTTTCTACGGAAAAGTGTGCCTGTTCAGATAACCCCTCACTTAAATAAGGTGCATTATCTACAAAACCGCTTTCACTCGACGCTCTCAACGTCAATGTCCAGATAAAAAAAGGAACTTCCATCAAACATGAATTAAGCTTATCGGTCTGTGACAGCAGCACTCTTTCTGAGTTTCAGTAAATCGATTTTTTTCTGCAACTGACCAAAAACAGCAATACAGAATTCACTCTAACGCTGCTCTGCTCAATGAATAATTTCCCGACAGTTTTCGTATTAGGATTTGTCAAGATAAAAGTCTCTACATCCCTCATCTGGAGCAGTGTTTCTTCGTACCCATGCATGGTTTAGAAATTCAAGGTAAAATCATATTGGAATGGGTATATGCTAAAGCAAAACTCCATTTTGTTTATCGAACTGAAGAGAAATTGAGTCTTCAAAAAATGCGACAAAAGTCGAAGAAAAGAGGAAGAGAAATATCCCAAAAACCACGATGATAATAAGGTGACACAAGACGGAATTTATTTTGTCACTGAGGCGGAGCAAACATGTCAAGAAAAAAACACACAGAGTGAAGATGTATTTCTTGGCATAAAATTAAACCAAGCGTGACAAGAAGGAACCAGCACAATACAATTACATTGACCATAGGGGTATTATCCAAGGCGCTGTGCGTTGCAAGTACTTTTTCTTCACTCTCGCTCTCAAACATTTTCGACTCTGTTCTTCAAACTCATTTTCCTCAGAGTCTCTAGAAGGTACATGCATTTATGTATGTGAAAAGGGGGAATCAGTGTAAAATGAGGGTGGTATCGAATGCATATGCCTGCATTGAACAAAGATTTACACATTCTGCACATCTTGACTGAACCAAGAAAAAAAAAGTTTTATGTGCAATGGAAAGTTTGGAGTGGAGAAGGAAGCCGATGGAATTAAGAGTGAGTGTAAACAAATACATTGGAATAATGTAGGAACATGGTGGCGAAACCAGTGTCTGGTATTACGAACACATGGACTTCGAATATATACAAACTTCCTCCTCGGCCCACTGAGTTTCAGCGAAAATCCACAGCAATCATTTGTTGGGGAAAAAAAGAATGAAAGTTATGCGATGTGAATGAAGGAAATGGATTTTGTTAAAATTACCGTAGCACCATCCACTGTGACAGCCACGCGTGATTGACTTGACCAAGCTTCGATGGTGAGTGTTCTGGCTGCGGATCCACCGCCGGCAGTGGAAGACTTCTCTCCTGGAGACGCTAACCCTCCTCGGCTTCCTCCCCCTGTGGATAAGCCATCTTTCCGAAAGCTTCCACCGTCTTTGCTGTCAGATTTCCATCGACCTTTCCACCATTCGTCTGATCCTGAAAATTGAAAGGAGAACAAATTGTAATCCCAAAATGAAGCACAAGCAAGCATGCATGTATATATACTTTAAGTTTGAGCGATTTCTAGAGAAGAATTAATAAGTATGGGCAAGAATAATTAATTTAATTCAAAGTTGTAAATTGGTCACTTGTCTACAAATATTTATCGCATTTGACTAAAGAATAGACATTGAAAAGAAATCCAATTCGATGAAAGTACGCATCTTTAATCAAGTTTAATCATGATTAATTTAGTTCGACAAACAAATGACATACTTATACTGATGATAGTTTATACGACATTTGAGGATGAATTTTGATTTGTTTTGAGACAAGACGTTATAATATAAATTTCTCTCGTTGTCATACATTAAGTGTAAGTTCACCCCAGTGCATTGATGTATCAAAACATAGCTAAATCGACATCCTGGTACTGATAT
Source organism: Heteromurus nitidus (assembly GCA_034687055.1). Taxonomy (NCBI): domain Eukaryota; kingdom Metazoa; phylum Arthropoda; class Collembola; order Entomobryomorpha; family Entomobryidae; genus Heteromurus; species Heteromurus nitidus. Next base: position 744 of record JAQFZW010003942.1, on the reverse strand, counting down.
CTTAACGAGCCTACAAAAAATCGTTATAATTCTCTCTGACTTGTGGTACGTGTAAGTGTACTTAAAGCAAACGATTCGTTCTGGTTACTCGAAATGTATATCGTATTTGAGTGGTGTAATGTTTACGATTGCAAAGTGAGCAGGGGGTTGTAATATTTATGGGTGTGTGAACAGATATAAGATATATTTCGAAGCCACTGCCAATTCTCACGAATGACAACGGGAGAAGTTGCTGCACCATCACAATTCTTCGCTCCTCTTTTCCAAAACACATATATATTACGACACGACTCCATGCTAAATTCTTAACCTTGTATTTACAAAGTGCCAGTGCGGAATGAGAGCATTGCGTAACGCGCGTCACAACTAAAGTGTAAGTTTAAATTGAATTTGTGGTTTATGCAAAGTAAGCAATTTCCCCCTTAAAAGATGGATTGGAAAGATGATGGAAGTAAAGATTGTCCTCCTCGTTTGAGCCCCTCTGCTCTTAAGACAAACCCTGTGGCAAAAATTACTTTCGAGCAGGGGAGAGAGACAGAAAATTGAGCGTACATTTCATTGTGACAGATGTACCACGCAGGTTACTCATAGCTGTGGTTAGATGAATTCAATTTGAACAAGTTAGATTTAATTTGGTAGGACGACCGAACCTTCCTGAGCAAACGTTGGATTTAAGTTTGGATTATGTGTATTTTTTCTGTGATACCTAATTTGATATTTTTTCTGACATAAATCCAAATCCAT
>JAQFZW010003941.1:0-11539 GCA_034687055.1 Heteromurus nitidus | reverse complement strand
ACTAAGGAAGTCGAAGTCCGTTTCAAGATTTGTATTGCATACCGACTTTCAAAGTCACTTTTTTCTGACTTTGCCAGACTTTCGTCTTTCGTCTTACAAAGTCGGTTCTAATGCATTCCGCTCCTGGGACCTGAGTTTACAAAAAAATTAAATCTTTTAATCTCAAGTAAAATTGGAACTTGGAAAATAATCAATCTTTGATGAACTTGCACCTTCCACCCGTAGTAATTATCCACAACGCTATCGTCCCTCCTCACTGCAGGTTAAAAAAAGGTTAAAAGTCTTTATTAATGTGTTGCACATTGTCAGGCAAATTACATGAATTCACTTGATCTAACAAATAGAACACAGGAGAGACAATGCTTTTCAACAATTTCATTATTCAATGGACAGTCATATTTAAATAGCCAATTCATTAAGCGGAATAGGTAATAATAGAATTATGTATAAATATAAATATTTTCACGCGCTTTAAGTATTTGTTCATATCACATTGCTATGAACATTGTGGTTGTTACAATCGAAGATGGTTTACATTTTTGTACCAATGAATTCCACTCATTAGGCTCTGTACATTTTATGTCAAATTATGTCGAAACATTAGCCTTATCCTTGCGATATTGTCTATCGACCTAATTAATAGCACACCATTTCACACTTGTTTTAATGCTATCTGACTGGTATCTGCTGACTTGAAGTTTTGATACCGGGGAAATTTCAGCTGGAATTTTTGCGCATAACCACACATTCTCATATATGTTTATTCTGAGAACTTTAACCACAAATTTTATCAGAGATTGTTGCCTTCGTTCATATATTGTGCATCAATTTACACGTTCTAGTAAATCCTGAATCGAGAATTTCCTTTTAAGCTTCTTTTTGCTTAATCCTGGGTGAAAGTAAGTCAACAGAAATCTATCTATTTTCGATTGCAGCTTTTTTAAATCATTTGTGGAGCAGACACTCCAGATTATGAGACAATAGTCTGCTATGCTGACAACGTAACATGAGAGAAAAGTTTTAACCACATTCAATGAAAAATATCTGCGAAACACATACATCCTACTCAGAGCTGCAGTTATTCTTTTCTCGACGTGATTGTAGTGAATAGAGAAGCTTAAAGTTGAATCTAGAAATACACCCAAATATTTAAAACTTTGTACTACCTCAATATCAGTATTGTTTAGGGTAATATTGTTTCCAAGTAAGTTCTTCGATCGAAAGTCTTTGGCTTTATGAAAAAGCATCACCTTATTTTTACTTGCGTTAATACTCAAATCATTTTGCACACACCATTGACATAATTTTGTGTAACATTCATTGATTTTTTTATGCCATCATCTAATTTTGTTGCGTCTACAAAAAATACTAGATCGTCTGCATAAAGCAGAAATGAGAGGCATAATGCGCTAGCTATGTCATTTATAAATAGAGAAAAAATTAGTTGTCCCAAACAGCTTCCGGCCGGGGTTCCTGCTTTTATCTCGTATGACTTAGAAATGAAGCTACCGTTTTTTAGTTTGAATTGTCGGTTTGTAAAATAGTCTTTCAGCAGTTTTATCATATACGGATCAATATGATTGTCAAAGTTTTGCATCAGTTTCCTTACTAATTTAGAGTGATTGATGCTGTCAAACGCTTTGGAGAAATCTACAAATACTGCTATCGCTTTACCAGAAGTTTGATCTATAATTTCATGCAGTGACTGTGTTAGACTAGCCACTGCTGTTTCACATGAGTGATTGGATCTGAACCCTTGTTGTAACGGAGAGAGATTCTCTTTAGTCATTCTTTCCAATCTGTCATGTATTATTTTCTCACATGCCTTTGCAACAAAACTAAAACCATAAATTGCTCTGTAAGAAGAGGAGCATATCAGTCTACCTTTACCTTTATACAAAGGTGTGCAGATTGCATTTTTGAAATGTTTCGGAATATTTGACGTTCTGAGAATCAAATTGAATAAAAAATTAAAGGTATAATGAAAAACTTCACGTAATCTTTATAGACACGGCGCGGAAATGATTTTTCATCGTCATTACTTTTCTTTACATATCCAACTGCACCTTCTATTTCGCTTTCTGTAATTTCAGGAAGTTTATAATCTACATTCACATTTAAGAATTCGGTCTCATAGTTTTCTAATTCTTGCGTAAGGTCAGTGTCTGCAAGATCACTTACAGATGATTGTACAATGAATTCACTAGCTAGTTTGTCACAAATATCAGACTCATTTTCTAGTGCTTCACCTTGTAGATTGGTTAGTTTTGAAATGTGAGATTTCTTTAGATTGCGAAATTTTATTAGTTGATTCATCGTACTCCAGACACTAATATAATCTGTACACTTCTCGAATTTCGAGTAAAAGTATGTTTTCTTGGTTTTCTTAACTTTCATGTTGACGTCATTCTTAAGCTTTCTATAAATGGCCAACATCCTTATTTTTATATCAGATTCACAGCTTTCAGCTTCGTTTTTAATTCTGTTACGCTCTAGGCATAACTTCAAAATGTCGCTTTTAAACCAAGCAGGACGAGATGCTTTGACTGATTTATTTTTTAACGGAGCATGAGCCTCAAGATAGGCAAGCACAACATTTTGAAAACGTTTCAAATATTCTGTTGGGTCTGGATTGCTTATGGCAGACCATTTTATGTTACTAAGTTCAGATTCAAATTTTTTTCTAAAATCCTAAGGGTACTTTAGCCTGTCACCTAATGAATATTGGGACAATGCGGAAAGGAGGAGAACTCTTACAAGACTCCATACAGACATATTTTACTAGTTTTTAATTGTGGAGAAGATTGTTCACACGAGAGACGAGACTGAGTGAGTTTTCCCCAGATGAAACTTGTAGACTGAACTCTGTAGCTCGGCTCAACTTCAATTTTCAACAGAAAAAACTCGACGAAAATTGTTCATGTACTTCTCAACTTAAGTTTGCATGATTTTTCAAAGGGTGTCTTGTGGTAGTGTCGCCTCTTTGTATTCATTTATGGGGACTGTATGTAGGCCTTCAACAGGATTAAAAAACGCAGACAGTGTGTTAGGATAGGATGCTTTTTTTTAATTTAATGTGGTTGACAATGGATCATCCAACCCTTTCTTACATGAAGCGAATTCCACAGTGGGGTATTTTTAGCAATTTTGCTTCTCATAAAGAAATTGAGTAAGAATTTTCTGGTTTTTGTGTCTTCAGTCTTCAAAAATGCAGAGCATGAGGAGGTACCGTGTATTTAAAATACAAAAGGAAATCCAGAATCGAGACCATGTTCACTTGCAAGTAGTTTCAAAATCAAACTTGTAAAAATGTCTAGCCAATCGTGTCTCAAAAATGATGACCCATGACCCCTCAATCGACGAAATTGAGCGAACACTTGATAATTTTTTATAACAATTTATTGCAAAACGTATAAATCCAAAGGTACAAAATTTATAAATAAATACAAATTTAGCCTCCAGCACATGAACAAATAAGGTAAAAATTTCACAAGGGATTCTAAACTTCAGATAAAAATTTGTCATCTAATCTTCGTCAATCAAAGATTTAGTTGGATCACATTCGTGGGGTTTTGCGGACACCTCTCTCCATCGGTCCTTTCGGTTTGAATTCGTCTCCAAGCCTCTGATGAGATTTGAGATGAGTTCTTAGCGACACTTGCTGTCTGAATCTCTGCTTGCAAATGCTGCATTCGAAGGGCCTTTCTCCCGTGTGGATTAGCTGATGACTTTCCAAAGTTTTGGCATGGGTGAAGTTCTTCCCGCAGACGTCGCAAATATGCTTCCTCACGCCGAGGTGGGCCACCTCCTTGTGATTCTGGAGTGTAGAGCGACACACGAAAGCCCTCCCACAAACGTCGAACGTTGGCGGAATCCCTCTCGTTTCTTCCGTTGGGTGTACCAGCAGTCGATGTTTCTTCAGAGATGCGCTGGTGCCGACAATTTTCCCGCAGTCCGGACATTTGAAGATTTTCGGAGATTTTGGACGAGAGTGATTCGCTTCATGAGAACGAAGAAGTTGGATACTGTCAAAGGTCTCCTCGCAAGTCTTACACGAATACGGGTCATGGCCATGCTTTTGGATTTTGTGGGTGAAGAGCAGGTCCTCGGTTGTGAATGTGAACTCTTCGGAATCGGGACAAATGTCACACTTGAAGATGGCAACTTTCCTCCGCTTGCGATTGAGACGCCCATCGTTATGGTCCTCTGCAATATGAGCATTCAAAGCGGACTTGAGGTAGCATACTCTGCTGCAGAGTTGACAAGGATGCTTCTGTCCGACATTGTGCGCCTCGTAATAGTGCTTCCGAAACTGGGCGGGCGTCCGAAACGTCGTCGTCTTCAGCTGGTCCCTGCGAATCTCGCAGGAGACTTCCTCGCGCTCCACCACATGAACTCCGAAGTGGTTAAGGAGGGCTTCTCGATCCGGAAAGTAGCGCCCGCATGTTGGCCTTGGACACTTGATTAGTTCGCTGACGTTATGTATGGTTTTCAAATGTTCCTCAACTAAATGCATATAAAGCTCCATGGGACACTTATAACATTTTTGGAAAGTCACCGGGGGCTTGTAAGCATGCGTCTCGAGGTGAATTTGCACATTCTGCCGAGCAGCAAACATCTCCTCGCAGCTTGGAATGGGACACTTGAAATTCTTCGTCTTCGTTTCGTGCCTGCGCAAATGGGATAAGAAGGCAGGTGTTGACTTTGTCTTGAAGTGGCAAACCTCGCATTCCCGAACTTCCATGTAGCGATGTCCCGTCAACCGCAAGACGGCAGTCCTGCACTTTCGTGAATTGTAGAGGTGGCGCCGAAGCATTCTTGTTGGGCTGACGTGGCCGGCATTGCATTCCGGATTCGGACATTTCACAGCAAAATCTTGAATGTGGGCTCGTAAATGGGTGTAAGCATGGTGAACTGGCGTCTGGTTTGTGTTCGGAACGGGGGCGAGGTTATATGGGTAAGTGCTACTCCGTCTTCCTGATTCCACGATCACAACTTTCTCTTCCGTTTTTCGGCGGGACGAGGTCGAAGGTTCCTCCATCACAACTACGTGGACCTTTTGACCTAAAAAACGTTCTTCTTCTTCAGATTCCGTTTCAAGTCACTTCTTTCCTGTGATTCTGTTTTTCCTCGGTGTCTGATTGACGCGGATGCAGATGCAGATTCCTCGATAACAACGACCTTCACATTTTCACCAACGCCTAAAGTTGCACCATCGGATTCCGATTCCAGGTCAGTTCCTTCCATTGAAGATGACGGTGAAGGAGGATGTTGAGATTCTTCCTCCTTCACTTGAGCCTTGGGAACAGGTGGAGTTGATGACTGACCGCTTTCCGGATTTATCTGTTCGTTATCCTCCAATGAGCATGTTTCATCAGCCTCGGAGTTCTCCTCTCCTTTCACATCAACCACCTCCGGGTCGGAGTCTTGCAAAACAACTTCACAAGACGGGATTATGGAACATGGTTGTACAGGAACTTGGGCTGGGGTTTGCTTAACCATCACCTTCTGCTGTATGACATCCTTCCTCCACCCTAAATAAAAGAACCAAGTTTCAACTTAAATAAGGCTCATTTTATTCCCAAATTAGTTCAAAATTAAAGTCAAAAATTAACAAATTTTTACCACGACGCCGCTTCTTGTGGCGAGGATTATTAGTGGATTCCCTCAATTCCTTCAGAAACTTTTTGGTTGTGATCCGGCACTGCTTTGGAACACGACCAGATGACAAAGCATCATCAATATGTTAATATTTTTTAAAGGAAATAAATGTTTAAAAAAAATTACCATGTCTCTTTTCAAGTGTGACTATAGCATTATGGAGTGCCACGATCTCCGTCCTCTTCTCCAGGTGGACTTTGCTTATTGCCAGAAATGTGAGATGAGCTCCAAGCACGTACAAGGTTGGAGGGAGGATCAGGAAAATGGATTGTCGGTCTGGAAGGTTTTGAGTAAAATGAAGGAGCTGAACAGCAGTAATCCAGACGAGAATGTATCCCAACTATCCCAAGTGGATCCGGAAGTTGAAGAGGCGCAGTTTTAACGGAGACTTGATAACGTGGAGGAAGTTTGATGGGGCGTCGTGATCAAATATTGTGGACAAAAGTAATCGGGAAACTTTGAGAAAATTATTTAAGAAACTTTGGTAGGTAGCTGATGAGTTCAACATTCTCAAGATCAATTTTGGTTTGATTTTTAATTAGGATTTTAATTTGACGTTTGAACATGAAGTCGTGTATATTATCACACGATAAGATACTTTTAAAATTAAATGCAGATCTGAAAGTCCAAAATTTTATTCTCCATATGAGATTGAAATTTGTTTCGGGTTCGAATATTGAACTCAGATTGTGGATAGGTTTGAACGTAAATCGTTCGACTTTATTGGGAAGGATACAGGAAGAGATTTTCGTTTACGCAAGCAAATAATTATTGAACCAGTACAATGCTGACGTTCGCCTGAAATTATTTCGCACAACGGCAATAAGGTATTTTGGCCTGCTGAAAACCTCGACCAATTTCCTCTGAACTACGTGTATATAGTTTAGTTCAATGCGGAATTTCCGAACCAAATGAGTGATCCACGTAGTCATCCCTTCCACTTCCATGTTTGTTACGTAACCACTTTCAAGCGACCTCGAAATGTTGAGGAGAAAAGGTTGGTAATGTAATGACTTTCACATCGTCTGCGTGCAAGGAAGTTAAAGCAAACCACGTATTCGAAGCGATGTTTATTTATTTGTTAGATAACTCTCGGAAATGATATAAAAAAGCGGACAACTTTTCGTAGTACGACTACTACGGAATATTCCAATCGGCCCTTGAATTTATATTTGCCTAAATTGGCTAAATTCCAAATTGCTTTGATTTGAAAAGTGATTCGGACAATGTTTCAGAAATAATAATAATTAGCTTAAAGTGTTTCAACCAAACTTCTCAAATTTCTCGTGATGCAACCCAGTGACCTCCGAAACTATGTAACATTCGTGTAACATGGTCTTGGCTATCGTTAGATTTTACTATTTATTCCCAGTCCACCTGTGAATAAGTTTAAAGGGGCTAATTGCGCAGATATTCAATCTTCCAAGCAATCAGTTCAACTTTGAATTTGAGCGAATTTTTGAAAATTTCGACACATGGATGTCAATTGTGCACGATTGAATACCTATAGTCGCTGGCTACATGTTGTAAACGCACTGGTACAATAACGCACCCATACAGTTGAGACAACAATCCAATGTCGGTACGATATATTGGATATGTGCAGTTGATGCTGGTGACTACTTTCCGTTGTCCTGCCAACGTTGTAAACCAATAGGGTGCCTTGGTACTGAGAAATTTAAATTTAAGAGATTGAGAAATAAGAAATTTGTCATGCCAATTCTATTCCAATATTGTTTTGTCTGCAATGGGCCATTATGGTTCGAGTCAAGTTTTTTCCACTCGGGGGAGATTGTACAATCAGAGCAACCACTTTTGCTGAAGAATGCCCTCACTTCAATTTGAAAGGGGCTAAATCCTCACATACTAAATTATTCACGGATTACTACTCAAGTTTAATGATTCCTGTATGGGTGCCGACGTTTTGCTTACGTACTTGAAGTACCATTTGAAAATTTGAACTTATGTACAAAATTGAATTTAAATAAGTGGTTTTGAATATCCGACGTTTACTTCTCTGAAGACTTGAATCTTAAGCACTCTGTTTAATTAAGTCCGGACTTGAGCCTTAGTTCTGCTGCTGATTTTCGTCCAGTTTTGTATGCTGTGCATGTTTAGTGATATTGAGTCTAATTTCTTTCCCTTAAAGCGGCCGAGGTTTGTCTTTACAAACTACTACAGGGTTTGAACGAAAACTGCTAGCTTCAATTCAACACCATTAAAATATGACATACAGTAACTCAATGCTAAAAGTTAATTAATTTAGCCCGTGGAAAGGGATTGTAGGTCTTTTACGAAAAACAAACTCTCAACACCCGCATTATACCGTCGGGTTTCGTCCGCAAGGTACTTCGCGAGCCATAAGAAAAGAAAAGCAATAAATTGAATTTTGGAATGCTCAAGAACGCATTAATTAAAGTGGTTTACTGGCTGGGATATTTCAAAGCCATGATAGGCTTGATCGGCTTTGGTGATAATCTAACGTTGCTTGAGGAAATTTGGATAGTTCTCCAATCGAATGTTCGAAGTTCCAGTTGTGGCACAATTATTTTCCAGCATTTCAACATAGTCCACAAGCAAGTAGTTTTGAAGGCTGCTGAAATGAATATTGCCTAAACCTCAATATTTCAATACTTGTTTCCAGGTTCACTTTGCAATCTGTCTTTTAAAAAGCTTTACTGGATTAATCTTGGAATTTCAAAATGTTGGCATCATATTTCAGAACTATTTCCATTTTGTTGTTCGCCTTCAACACGGAAGCATTTATAAATCTTCCATTTGAAACGCAGGAATTCTGCATTACAACCATAATCACTAGCGAAAATTTTACCCAACCAAATGATACTTTGAGTGAGTTCCCCGGTCGAAAAGCGAACCTTTCGTTTTCGTCATACATCATTTTCGAGGTTGGAAGTTACAATTTCGCAATTACTGAAGAAGACATTGAGGAAGGCGATGCCAACCTAACAATTAATTCTGGATACTTTCGGTTCTCTCCTAAATTTGGAAGCTGTTTCCTCTTTTACCTTTTCACGACTAATTTCAACGATACTCTTCACGCAATACAAGGTTCGGGTCATGGAACCTCTGACTTCGCATTGTTTCTGATAAACGTAGCCAGCATGAGTGACGCTGATGAGAATGTTGGGGGCTTCGTAAGCAATCGGTACACGCGCTCGGACGTGACCCCATTTCACGCTCACATTGCCTTTACCATTCGCGGGGAAAGCCCGATTGGACTGTATTGCTACTTTTGTGTGATGAATAAAATCATCGTTGTGAATCTCCAAAATCTAAATATTGCGACAATTGTCGACTTGTCATTAAAAATAAGTATGAATGCACATGGAGCACCCATTCTCGTTACAACGGCCCTAGGTTTGCTTCCCACTTTCAAAGAATGCATTCGATATCCGGATAAACGACTAAGGCAGATTATATTAGCCGCCGAGATTTGTGGTAGCTCGACAGTACTGGTATTTGGTCAGGTTCAAAGCCGTCTGAACTTTACCATTGCTACTAAACTGGCCCTTGATGGATTGACGGAAACATTACGTCACTCCATTAAGTGGTCTGGACATATACGCTCTGGAGAACAATACCTCTTCCAAGTTCGCAACGTTTATGCTGCCACACGTGGCGCGTACTTTGTTAAAGAGGAAATGCCTTTTCAGTTTGTAACCTGCGGAGAGATAAGTCATCTCAAGAAATTTGATCCACAAAAGATTATCATGTTTGACTCTCGAACGTTGATAACTTTTCTTATAATCGGAGGAGGCTATGCATTCATCTATAAACGAGTTGTGATGGGCTTAGATTTACTCTGGCCCTTCTTTGGATGTTCGTGTTGGAAAAAACATTCAAGAAAAATTATATTGACGTACTACATCTGGACATCTTTCGTTTTCTACGCTCACGAAAGCTACATATCTGCTGGCTCGATGACCTCCACAAAATTTCCCTCGCTTAATGAACTACTTTCACAATTAAAATACAAGTTTAGCGTGCCCAGTTACCACTCACATTATCAGGCATACTTCTCACTGCCGGAAGATGTTCGCTCCTTGTTGGACAAGAGACTTCCCGGAGGACAATCAATTTTCAATTTTAGCAACTACGACGTTAGTGCAAAGCGATTGGACACGACTCTAAACTCGTTGTACGAAATTGTGCAAACCATAACGGACAACAAAATTCTCGTTTCCAGCCTTCAGTTGCGCCCGTTTTTAGTGGCGTTGGGAGGAAGTAGATACTCAATCGGCGGAAAATATTTGTGCGCAAGGATAGATTGGCAGAAGGAGTGGGATGTGGATGTCGTGGTGATATTTGGAATGCGGATGTGGTCACACCTCTCCAAACATATCGCAAGTATGGCAAATGCGATGAACAGAATGGGGATATTTGCGGAAGTTGATCGACTCTTTGACGAATACTATAAAGTGCCCCTTCGAAGCGCTAACTTGGAAAAGGGCAACTCTTTGGAGTTTTCTCCGTTGAATATAGATTCGCTGTTGGGTAATGCAGCATTCTGCTATTTTATTTATTTAACCCTTCTCATCGTGTTTTGGAGTATTTCCAATCTATCTTCTCGAAGAATAACTGCTATCACCTCAATTCTCGTACAAAATACAAGGGACATCTTTATCCGGATTTTTGACTGGCTCAAATTGATTTTAGGGAGTGGCTATTCATCCAAAGTTTCACAAATGCTGGTAACAGCGAACAAGAAATGATACAATAAACGGATGCATTAGCATTATTTTATTTGTGATTATTTTAATAGAAAATGAAATTCGAGAGTTGAAAATCCGATTTAAAATAATAATCTTGAATATTTTGTGCAATATTCTATTGCCTACCTTACCACAACATTTGCGATATTTATATTCCTGAAGTATACGATTTCTATAAAAATATTAGCTCCAGTTTCGACAACCAGATTTCAGTTCTCCGAAGCAAATTTCAATTTTCACAAGCGGATTCCAGTTTGCAAAATCCTCAAGGATGCAATTTTTAAATAAATCCAACCATGTGCATCAAATATTTATTTACAGCATAAAACCATTATAAGTGTGGTCATTTGAAAACAGCTACAAAAACGCATTTTACGGAAAACTTGACTTTGTGGCTCCTTTTTTGTATGGAGTTCAGCCTTATTTAAATTTTTTGAGCTCTTATAAAGAACAGGTTCAGATATGTACAAGGTACATCCATAATCCACCTCTACTCGTGATATGTGATGTATTAAAGTTAAAACCTACGTCGCATTCGTTCCAACACAAATAGAGATACGTGATATACTAATTCCCAAAGTGCTAGGTAGACATCCTTTGTACAAACACAAATTACTTAAACATGGTGAATTTGTAGCAGTGTATTATTGATTAAAACTAGCTCAACTTGTCTAACTCTTCAAAACAAAGGTCTTGACTTGACATGTTCACATAATAACAAGTAAGCAAGTTTTAATCAATTTAGAAATTGAATACTCGATATTTGAGTATTCAATCCAAGGAACTCTCCAAGGCTCCCGATTACGATTAGGGATAAAATAGGGATCCCGGCTGTCAACATTCTCTCAGCAATACAAGATGCCGATGGGAATGAAGCAAATTCCCGTTCTTTCAGTACACTCATATACAAGTTAATATACAACCAACCCGATGTTGTAGAGAGATTTGAATTTGAAATAATGGAATAAACATAATTTCTTATAATTTCACTTTTATTTAGGTGTAAAACTGTATTAAAATTTTACTGAAATTAATATAGAACCAGAGACATTCACAATCAGCGCCAATAACGTTAAACAAGTTATTTTCTTGGTCTCATAAAAATTTCCACTCTTGACAGCCTCCACTCGAAACGCCTTCACAAT
>JAQFZW010003940.1:0-11542 GCA_034687055.1 Heteromurus nitidus | reverse complement strand
TGGTTTACGGCGTTTGCACTTAAATATAGTATAAATATTCACGGTAGAACGATACTTTCGATGAATTTCCTCACACGGGAGTTCATGTCTTCCACAGGCACCGAACGCAGTATGTCCTCCAATGTGAAAGGTTTTCCGGCAAATTGATGCTCTGCAAAATCATAGAACATTAAACACGAGTTCTGAGGCAATAAAAAAGTTTAATCTCTAAAAACTACAATATAACCTTACGTTGTACAATTTTGTCCTCGCATTTCTTTCGCCCCTTACACCCTTCATGGTACTTGGCTTCCGTCTTGTGACTGAATAGGAGATTACAGCCGTATGGACAAGCATACCATCCTTGATTTCGTAACTTGCCACTAATTGAAGTAAACCATAATCTTGCCAATTAAAAAATCTTTAAAGGGAAAATTAAAGAAAACACAACGCACAACATATGCTGAGCGTAACTTAATTATCACACTCTATTTTCCTTTAATTAAAATATACTTACATCGTAAATCCCTGAGGCTTATCGCTTCCAGAACTCTCGAGGTAGTCGTCGTACTCCTTGCGGGACATTTTAGTTTAGTTGTAGTTTTTTAGACACTTTAAATTGAACTAAATCAGCAACGAGTTGGGAGTTTCTAACGACAATATAATAATAATTAATTTGAGAAGTGGAAGTGGAACTGCTGAATTTGCAACTGCAAACTGCAAGTAACTGCAATCGCCCGACAAGTGACAAAAATACAGCAGAGGTTCTCTGCTGCTCATCGTTGCATGGCAGCATGCCATCCGTGACACATTTTGACAGCCCTCAGCAGGCTTTTGTTTACTAACAAAACGCAGGCAGATGTGAATGTGAGTTGCCGCGTGGCGAGAGTTGACTGACCTTGAAAAATACAGTAAAATTCGCCACAAAAACTGGACACTGGAGGACTGTCGACTTGCTGCTAGTTTTCAGTGTTTTCAGTGTTTCAGTGTTTACATCAGAATAAATAGGAGAGCTTTTATTCAGCAGATGGGAGCTCCCACTCCCAGCTTTTTGGTGAATGTGAATGCGAATTCATTTTTACCAAACGTGCATGCAAACAATAACTCTCACGGACTTCACACATGCTTTTGTTTTGACGTATTGAGTAAAATCAATCAATTAATTAGAGCATTTAGGAAAGTGCCACCAACGCAATGGAAATGGGCTTGCCACTGTGGAAGTACTGTTTCATATGCTCGTCTGATGTTGTGTCGAGAAAAGTTCGAAAGACAGCTAGTAGAACTGTGAAAGGTGTGGGTTTCGAGCTCAAAACTGGAAGTATACTTCTGCTGGAGTATTTGTTGAAAGGGAAGACTGCCAAATGCAATCCTGTGCTTGACAATCCTCTAAGGGAATTGAGAGGAGGAGATGATGGTGGTGATGACGAATTGTTATGTAGAGATGCCCAAATTATTAGGAAACGATTGAAATTTTGTCGAAGTTGTGAGCAACTTTCTGGCGATGTGGCCAATCTCCACGTACAGCTAGAAGTTATTCAAATGAAGTTAATTGAAAAGATTAAAATGGCGAAGCATAAAGTTATAGCTAACTCTCGCCTGTATGGAAGCCATCCTGAAATCCTGGAGAAATATGAACAACTGGAGAAATGCTTTGATGAAAAAGAGGGAATGGGAAGTGACTGCTCGTTTGGAAGAAAGTTTTTGGATTTGCTGCACCAATTTCAGACAGCCGTTTTCGAGAATGGTAACTGGGGTTCATTAAAAGCATTTCATAATTTAATGTACATGTGCAAGTCATGCTAAATGCATTGTTTTCTGGTATGTATTTTTTTAGATGTGGATAAAACTAATATTCCTTTAGTTTATCTTCAAGAATACAATGAGGATGATGTCCGAATTCATACTGCACACGGAGAAAGCAATCCTTCGTTGTGGGGTACATCGGATAAGAAACCTATGTAAGGTGATATCATTTATTCCAGCATTTATATTTATTTAGGGGAACCGTGTTTCATCCACGATCCAAATTTAATCTAAAAAACGCTGGAAAATTAGATAAATCTAAAATAATGTGTCTAATTATGTTTAGGGAAATTAAATCCGAGACGCAGACAAAAGGTAAAGAAAGCAGCGTTAAAAGCGCCAGGATCAAGTCTCGTGTCAGAAAACGGAAAGTCGCAGAGCCTAAACGGATAAGGATTAGGATTAGGGCTAATAATATAGGTCTGAAACATTCGCATCGCAGTAAAGAACATACTACTCAACAACCGTTGAAACGACCACTTACGGAGGCGCAATACTTAGCACGAGACCTAGCAATGAAGGTATCCGTTGAAAAAGCGAGTCAAATGAAAATTAAACAACGACGAAGCCTGACCTGCGAACATTGTACTTACCAAACCATCAAAGGAATTCGTATGGAGACACACCTTCGAAGTCATGAAACAGCAGAGAAGAGTCATGAATGTCCAGACTGCAAACAAAAATTCACAACAAAACAGTATTTTGAATTTCACGTTACTCGTGTATGTGGTGGCTCATCCCATACAAAATGCGACGTGTGTGCAAAATATATTCCTAAAGCTAACATAAAAGAGCATTTGGAAACACTTCATAAAAGTCTTTACAAATGTGACTTTTGCGACAATATTTTTGGCGCATTCGAAAGTCTTCTGAACCATTCAAGCATGCACAGTGGAGTGAAGTGGTCTTGCCCAAAGTGTCCAGAAGGGAACAATGAGGAGTATTCTCGTAGAACTAGTCTTATCCGTCATTTGTACAAAGTCCATGGCCACATTGAGCTTATGCTACCGTGTGATGAGCCCAATTGCTCCCGTAAATTTTTCGACAGAAATGCTCTCAGTAGTCATAAAAATATTCACATGAGACGATTTGTATGTGAGATATGTGATAGAGCTTGCATGAGTCGAGTTGCGTTGGACATTCATAGAAGAACGCAGCATTTAAATGACAAGCCAGTAGAATGCGAGTTGTGTTCTGAAAGGTTCACTTACAAGACCCACCTTGAAAAACATCAAATTCTCGAACACAACTTTCCCAAATTTGTATGTGATGTTTGTCCCGGTAAGGAGTATTTTGACTCGGGATGCTTATCTACTCACAAAAGAACGCGCCATACAACAGCAGAAAGGCCTAGTTTCGCCTGTGAAGTGTGTCAGAAGGAGTTTCAGACTAAGGCAAATTTGAACAAACATGCGCTTATACATGGTAAGCTTATATTTATGCCATGTACCGCTGTCACATTGAAATTGTCAAATTGTTTTTTTACGTAATCATGTTCGGGAAAATTGCTGGTTGCAGGCGATAATAATTTCACATGCGAAATTTGTGGATTTGCCACCCGAACGAAATCTCTGGTAAAGACACACATGCTGAAACATGATGGGACTAAAAAATTCGCGTGTACACACTGCCCGAAGATGTTCACACAGAAAAAATATTTGCGCGATCACCTTAGAATTCACACACAAGAGAAGCCTTTTCAGTGTGACCTTTGTGGAAGTTCCTTCAATCAAAAAGGCTCGCTTAACCTGCATAAAAAGAAACACACCGGAAGCCTTGCCTTTCCATCTGATGGTCCCAGCTTCACCGCAAAAAATGAATGAATCCACCAGAAGATTTGAATGTCCATGAGAAGTAATTCGTCAAAGAAGTGACTACCTGGTTCACCTCAGAAAACTAAGCCAAATGGCCTATCATGTTTTTTTTTACTAAAAATCATTCCTTACAAAAGCGGTTACAATAAATGTAACTTCTACAAGTCATATTTTAGTTGAAATATTTCTTCAGCTTTTCATATAACCCATTTTTGTTGCTAATTCTGACAAGTATTGGAACACTAACTGGCGATGAGAATCTTCATCCGGTTCCAAGACCATTATTTTTAGACATTCCTTCTGGAGCGTGTCCAATTCTTGTAGTTTCTTCATCAAAGCATCATTAGTGGAACCCTTTTTTGCTTTCTGTGCGTGTTGCACTTCAAGTCGAATACTTTCGGAGAGATGAAATAAGAGAATACCTGGAGGAAACGTGTTAACCATATACAAATATTCTAAATCTGCTGATTCTATCCAGAAACATTCAAAACTTATACAAGCACATAATTTGCTCATACCTCTTTCTGAAGTAAATCCAGGCAAAATTACATCAATCACAGACAAAACCTCCTTTGTCATCCTCGCATAGTCCTTGAGCACTGCCTCAAACATGTTAGCATCAAACTTGTCCAATTTCTGGAGTAACGAGTGGCACGCAGCGATGCAAGCCGTTTTCAAAGGAAATAATGCGTAATGATTCTTGTGCACCACTTGGCCTTCCAGTTTCCCCAATTTTTCTCTAATTTGGATGATAGATTGGAGTTGATGTAAAGCAATAGTCTCCTCGTCCTCAATGACGCTTTCGCCCACGTAGATGTCATACTCTGTAAAAAGGCAAGTGTCTTCGTCCATCTCACTCTCCTTCAAAATTGCTCCTATGGCCGGAACCACAGCTTTCATGAAATTTGTCGCGTGTCCACATTTCCCGTTATCACATTCCCATTTCGAATTGCCATCCAATTTTAGAGGATTTTTGGGAAGGAGGTATCCCGAGCATTTCTTCGCAGGACATTTCACCCCAGAGAAGTACGTGTTGAGCTCTGTGGGGTCCTTGCACCTCGCACAAGAGCAAGAAAAGTAGTAGACATGTTGAAGCAGCTCTTGCCGTCGATGAGTTCCTTTCAGCATTCGGCCATAAAGCTGGGTCAAAGGTTGACCAGCCTTTATCGCCACAGCTGCGATCACATCAAGCCCATGTGGAACAACTCTGGTTCTGGTGTTGGGTATGCATGCGTGTGAGATTTTACCAGCGTTGGTGTACAATTTCGCTGCAAATCTTTTTAGAAAAAGGAAGGAAAAATTATCACACCAACATTGTATCATTTTGAATCCTTGCTTTTGTACTAGAATATTTTAATACGTTGTGGAATCGCCGTATCCATTCACAAGAACGATCCCATAGATAAAGTCCACTGTGGCCTTGTCGAAATCCTTCAGCCCACATTTCTCCGTTATGAACTTGAACGCATGCTGACTCTGTTTCAGCGTGAGAGAGACTGTATTCCTGGAATTGGCATGCGACTCAAATTTCAGTAGCTGGGTCCACCTCGCTGGATCCAAATATTTGAGAAGAAGTCCTCGTAAAAACGTTATGCATAAATACTCCTCTTGTGTACTCGCCGGTGGAACGTTGTTCTTTGCCAGTATTGGGCACTCGAATTTGGCATGCCAAGGTTTCTACACAGCAAAAGGCGAAATGCTGTTCAAAATAAAATAAAAATAGTTATAAAAATCATGTCAAAGTGAAAACTTACATTTTCGCAGTTGACCCCGCATAAAGGCCATTTGCAAGAAGAGCAAACATATCTTCCGTCACATTCAGAACAGCAGCCTAAGCAGATTTTATGAAACTCCTGGAGATTGCTTCGAGGACCAAGGACTAAAGGCTCCTCGTAGAAGATAACCTCTCCAGCTTTGATATCTCTCGAACAAGCCAAGTGCTCGCCGAGAACTGGATGAGATTTGATCAACGCTGGAAAACAGTCTTTTTTGTGGATTTTGCGATGCTGCTTTTGATGCTCTTTCCCACAATAGACGACTTTCAAACAGTTGCTGCAACGAGATGAACTCGCCTCTTGACAAATAGGACATGCCAATTTATCTCCGCAATCCATCTAAAAAACTGTATCTTAAAACTTCGGGATTTAATAAGACTGCTGTTTCAAACGTTGTTCAAACGGAAATTGATTAAAGTGTTGGTACTTTGTTAAAAATTGTTGTAAATTATGCTCATGTACGCTCTCCACCCACTTTCGGCCAGAGAACATCTTTGAGCGAAGGTGTTTGGAGACATCAACTATACATATACATATGTGCAGTATATGCAGTCACATGAGATACTTCACCAACCGGCAACATCATCATCTCAAAGGTAATCTTGCCACAAGAAAAATACAGAAAAAAGCTTCCACGAAACCCGAAAAATCTCATGTTGTTCGTGTACCAGACTTGTTGTTGAGTTGACTCTCAATAATAGAAATAAATAGATTTAGAAAGCGTATCGGGAGATCTGTGACTGCTTAAACCCCTCTAATATGCCTAAATCACGATCACGACAAACGTATTCTCATCTTCATTTCCCCGTGTGCATAATGTACCGGCATGTGCCTTGGTCGTGGGGAAAATGCTCAACAGTTCTTGGCATCCTTCCAGACAGAGACCTCACTTATCCTGAGAGTTGATTCAGTTTCAAAGGTTGGTATTTCTTCGTGGCACACATGTGCACCGTGCATTTTATGTGCACATTTATATCCGAATGTATGTAGTCAATATGGGTGCTGGGTTTTTCTGCATGTCTCTGTCATTGTTTCGGCATGCTTATAATTAAAACTATCTATGCAGCTCTAAAAGGAGTATGATTGAATACGTGGCGAACGAAATTGCGGAAACAAACGGATGCTCGTAATGGTTTCAAACACACATAAATACCGACGCACGTGTAAAATGTACTTCGCTTCAATTCATTTTTGCATCCAATGAGAAATACATTTTTACATTTAAAAAAAACTGAACATAACTTTTTACCACTTGACTATTCGACATAAATTTAAAAGTTGAAGGCTTATTCGACTAATTCCGAGATGAAAGAGTATAATCGTCTGGAATGTCATCCCTGTTCTTAGCTATCCTACTTGGTCCACTGTACGAATTCCTGGGTCGCGTGGGTTTAGGTACTCGCCACAAAACTGGGGATTGCTCGTAATCACGACCATTCTCAGGCTTCAGCCTCATTTCCACAGCGGTGTCATCCGAGAGATCATACCCCTTACGAGGGCCACTATTAGACTGTATCAATGTCTGGAGCCGTCTCAGTTTGTCATCCAAATCAGACTTTGGTCTCGAAACGGAGCGCGATGGGTTAAGCAATTGTAACAACCCCGCTAATCTATTAGCAACGGCAGGATCAGTCTGCTGAAATTGGTTACCGTAAGGAATGATTGGCTTCGAAGTTCTTGCCCCACTTTTGCTCTGTGTTAGGGCCGCAATGTCCCTCACAATTTTCGCGATGCACATCACCAAATCTTCCAAATCCATGGAACCAAACAGGGGCCCTTCCAAAGGTTTCAGGTGTGACTCTTTTGAAGCCCGTTGGAGAAAGTTATAGATTTCAAACCCGCTTTTGAGAATGTCTTGCATTGGAGGGCACTTTGGAGGCAGCTCCTGGAGGTAAATTGAGCCATCCCTATTTTTCATCGGTAAAGTGCGTTCATGCTCCGGTTCTTTGGTTGTTTGCCAGACTGGCGATGATGATGGTGACTCAACATTGTCATCTTTGTTTGAGGAGTCTGCCTGGTGCTTGCGTACGAGTTGCGACAGAACGGTTTCCACAGTTTTGCGTCTGTCCCGTTCCCGTTCCCCGCTGTCAGTGTGACTTGAAGTTGAATACTTTCTACGCGTGGTTTGTGATTTATGTGTGGGGCGGTAACGGGAATTCTCTACTCCGGCGTAGTCTGCGTCAGTGTTGAATATTGGAAAGCTTGAAGAAAACAAGGAAATTTTTGGGTTTTTCTTGAAATTTGTGGTGGAAGTCCTCCTCCTTGATGAATATTTTGGTCTGGCTAATTCGAAAAAGTTAATAATTTTATAACCTAAAAGCTAGTTTTTATAACAAAATTATAGATTAAAATTCCAAGGATTTACAATGTTTGCGAGTTGTCTTCCTCCGACGGGGCACTCTGAGATCGTCTTCATAACTGTCGCTACTGCCTTCGTCTGAACCAGAACCGGAAGTGCGTTCTGGATCCCGTCTGTACTCCATTCCGTTCCTTGATGACATCAGTCTTTGAAGTTTTTCCAAGGCATTGTCGTATCGGTACATGGAACTTGTTTCAGCCACCTTGTCATTCCCAGTGTCCTTATTGTCAGTATTGACACTTTCTGTTTTTTCAGGCATTTCTGGTTGATTTGCTTCTTGCACTGCTTCCGCCACGGTTTCAGTCCCTGCGTTTACCTTTCCTTCATTTTCTGACTCTTTGGCTTCAGGCACCACGACATCGTCCACAGCAGGAGCTGATGCAGAGTTCGAATCAGTATCGCTTGATGATTCTGCTGTGTCTTCGAATTGAAGAAAATTAAAATGATAAGCGTGATCAAAACTTTCAATACCTTCAGAAATGGTTTTAATGGATGACAGAGTAGCATACCTCTGGTTTTCCGAAGGACGTCATCTCCACTGCAAATGGTGACCAGTAAAATGAACAGCCCAACCGTCTTTCTAATCATTTTGAACGTTTTGTGTGTGTGCTACCAATTTGCTTGAACACTGCAAACTTGTCTCGTTTGCACAATTATGGTATCCCTCCGATAATTGTGATGCGACTATATGCTCGCTATCTCTAAATTTGAGCTCATGGTTAGAATTATGCAAGGGCGCAATTAAAGTACGAGACAAAGCTTTGACATGAGACGGCTATTCTTTGTTTGCAACATAACATTGACTTTCTGCTCCAAGTTCGTTTATTTACAGTAATAGTCAAGGATTTTCATCGGATTACGTTACACATCTCAATTTTTCTTGAATTGAATTATGACCAAGTATCATTCTTGTCGTGAATACAAAGAGAAGATTGATATAGTCATTATAAATTATAATTTGATTGCAAACTACAATTTGCAGAAAGAAGATTGGCTGAGAATGTTAAATTGATGAGAGGAAGGAACTTCAAATGAACCGAAGAGTGCTACTTTAAATATGAATTTTATTTTTGCAATTTTTTGCCCACCACCGGGCACCCACTGTCTTCAGGCACCTTTGACAACTCGCCGCATAACCGATCGAGTTCCCTCTCCGTATCAATTGCTTGAACATCCCTTTGAGTTGACAATGAAAACAAATGCTCTTTCGAGTCAGGATTCTCCAGCCCAGCGAAGGTCAAATGCGCTAACGCTCTGTCCGCAACAATTTTCCCAACAATGGTTCTCGCCTCTTTCTCAGACCTCACCCCCTCGAATACAAAAACTTGATTTTGCAACTGCTCAAATGACATAATTCTCTCAAATACTTGTCTCCTGATATTTGACGATGTTGCTGGCCAAACGGTGGGAATTGCGACGTGAACATTTTTCCATTCATCAGCGCCCATGTCGTCCTTCAGCTTTTGCAGAGCTGCGACAGTGGATTCGGTAAATGCTTTCGTCGTGCCCCGTAACGCTTGTCCGATAAGAGGAGCCATCTCATTCGCATACTTTCTGTATGTCGGAATATCGACGGAGTTGTGTGCTGTGGCGTTGTTGATATAATTGTCCGTTTTCTCCAGCATGGTGAACGCCAACTTTTGATTGAGGGTCGAATTTGTAAGCGCCTCTCCAGAATGCATTAAATGCAAAACGTGGTGAATTCTGTCTTGAAATGCATGCAGTTGAGGTTTCCAGTTGATCGAGTTGGGATTGTGGAAGTATGGCGAGACAACTGCAAAAACCCCGAGGACGAGGTGACCTAAAACTTTGTATATTTCATAGGCTGGACCGACTGGAACAATGCGCTGCGAAACAAAATTCAGAATTATTTCTAGAATTTCTCGTTTTATTTTCAAACTCATTTAAACGTTTTGTTAGTCACTTACTCGCATGTCTCCATTCCGGAAATAAACTTTGTAAGCTCCTCCAGTTCCCCGGAAATCTTCCTCTACGTCAGTGGCCACAATGAAAGGGAAAATGTTTTGACCCACACTTTCGATAAAGCTCGCATAGTTTTGTCTTAGGTTGGAATTTACGTCTCGAAATGACAGCAGCAGATTATTAAATGGATCTCCGCGGAATGCTGTGAACTCCTCTTGCTGGCTGAAAGAGTCGGCGAGAAGTTGGAGTGTTTCGTCCTCGCATTGCTTTTCACTTTCTTCTCTCACGGCATCTCGCAGACATTGAAAATCTCCGTCGACGACTTCACTTGCAGTATCTTTGTAACGAAGGGTTTGTAAATATATCTTCATATTGATAGGATTCACTTGTCTCCCAGTGCCAGGTGAGTGCGAGTGAAAGTATCTTTTCGATTCACTCTCTGAGATGAGCTCGCTCCAGCCTCTCCTTAAATGTGAGAGAATCTGTGAATTTAAAAAAATACCATGTATTCATTCAATTTAAACTGATAAAACTAAATGTTGAACATATATTCCAGAATCGTACAATAAACACAATCAATGTTCTACAGTCCATGTTGTTGGGTTCCTTTCTTCAGAAACGCTTTTTCTACCACCCTCGTTTTCCGGGATTAATAGCTTTATACTCCTCGTGCATGAAAGTGAAGACAACGAGTCCGACTCGGCATAAGATGTAGGTGAATATATATTTTTAAAATACTATGGCGTAATTGGCTATTTTGGGTGTTGGGCCTAGTCTAGCTAACCTTCTTCGTTTTCCTTACTTCACAATGACTGTTTAAACGACAGCATTCCCAACTTAGGTGCACAGTTGCAACTAAAAAATATTTAATGTTTTTACCTGTAATTTAATCCCCACAAGCGAGAAGTTATTTTAATTTTATTGAGACTTCATTGACATCTCATCATCGCACAGTTGAGTGCTCTCATACAATGGCACATATTATGCATACTGCAAGGTGAAAATTAAGCAGTCGTCGCACACACCCTTGACAGACAGACTGGGAGTTTGGGGATGATAAGCACACATGCAAACCTGTACTTTGTTTCAACCCCAAAGATATATAAATAATCTTTGTGGTGATGAACATAAAGGTAGCTCATGAAATGTACTGATTGGCAAGCTTCCTCCGAGATAGTGGATAATTTTGATGAGGCAAGGAAAACTGCAGGGAAATAGAATAGTAATTATGTTTTGTTTTATTGATATTCATCAATGTAAGATATACATCGATAATTAGTTAACATTTTATTGTTGGACGAAAGTTATAGTAAGTAGCGAACGATTCATTGCAATATGTTCCCAAATAAGGTGTGAAGTAATTGATTAGCAATCTTCAGTTTTCACCTTCGTGCCTACTAGACACGCTCGTTATTTTCCTCGAAAGCATTATTAAATTCTTGGGTTGCAGCTGTGGACATGAGATCCCTCCTCGAAGACAAAGAGAACCAGTGATCTCTCATTACTTCCGTCTTCAAATTACCAAAAACGAGTTTCGCCAAAGCTCTATCCGCAATGATCCTTCCGATCGTTGTCCTCGCATCCGACTCCGACCTTGCTCCTTCGATCATAAACAACTGATTTCTAATCTGTTCCGTGGGCATGAGCCTCTCGAAAACTTGTCGTCTAACGTTGTATCCTGCGACGGGCCACACACTTGGAATTACTACATGAACTTTCCTCCATTCCTCCTCGCCCATTTCATTCTTGAGAGCTTGCAACGCTGTCAGCGTTGGCTCCACAGTGGCTTTTACAGCGTTTGTTAAGACTTCATGGACCAATGGGGCTATTTCAGTGGCAAAACTGGTATACGCCTGGATGTCTACTGAATTGTACTTTGTAGCGTTATT
>JAQFZW010003939.1:0-11543 GCA_034687055.1 Heteromurus nitidus | reverse complement strand
TGACCATGAACACTTCTCTCTTGTTCTTATATTGCTTTACACTTTATACATACAATAAATGTATATGATTTGGTACTTAAAATATCGAACTCAAAACGCACTGCTCAGTCACATCATTACTTCATATAATAGTAAAACACCACATAAACTGGCGACAACGTGAACGATTTCAAACAACTGAAAAGTGGTTTTACGAGCAGTTTTTTGCGAAAAACAGTGCCAAAACGACTGAAAACGAGCGAATCTCATATCGCCCCGAACTGACTCTGCGAGTGAATTTAACCTGAATGCCCGTGACAGTGAAAACGGAAAATTCAGATAGTTTTGCTGACTCTCCAACAATATTTATCAAGATGGGTAGCATCGGAACGTTGAAAGCATTTGACTCCACGACAGATGACATTGACATGTGGATCATCACGTATATGTCGTTCTTGACTGCGAACGGAATAGACGCTTCTGACAAAGGTGAAGCTGAAAGGTGTCGTGGAATTTTGCTCTCGTCCATAGGATTGCAAAACGTGACCCTCTTGAACAACTTGCTGGCACCTAAGAAGCCAGATGAAGAGCCTGTGAAAACCTTAGTTGACACTCTCAAGGCGCACTTCAAGCCAGCCCCGAAATCTATCTCGGAAAGATTTCGTTTTATGGGAAGGAAGCAACGGACAGGTGAAACTGTAAATCAGTTCCTGGCCGAACTACGAACTTTGGCAAAATATTGCAAGTTCAACGCTGATTTGGAAATGAGGCTACGGGACCAATTTATATTTGGTCTAGTGAGTGAAACAGCACAAAAAGCTTTATTCACTAAAGACGACAGCATCCCACTGAAGGACGTAGTCGCATATGCCGTCGCGCATGAAGCAGCAGCAGCTAGTACTGCTCTTGTTCGTGGACAGCAGATTTCGACCGAGCCCCAAGTCAACAAAATGTATGAAAACAAGTCTCAATATCGCAGCAAGTCGAAGTACAACAATCAGAACAAAGGGAAGGGAAGTGAGAACAAAAGTTCTTGTAAGACTGCATGTTCCCGATGTGGTTATAACCATGCAGCTAAAGACTGTCCAAATAAGGATAAAGAATGCCGAGCTTGTGGGAAACAAGGGCATTTTGAGAAAATGTGCAAGACGAAGGGAAGATCGACAAAAACGGTCACAAATGAAACGAAAGCAGTGACGGACGTGAATGTCAACTCCACAAGTTGCCCCAAGAAGACAATACAACTTGAAGTAAAAGTCAATGGGAAGAAGCATAGCATGGAGCTTGACACCGGCTGTGAGACGAGTATTTTGTCTCGTGAGTTTTGGGTGAAGCTAGGCTCACCAAAACTTGAAAAGTCAACTGTGGTATTCAAAACATACACACAGGACACCTTTCGACCGTTAGGTGATTTGAAAACTGAACTTGAATACGATGGACAAAAAGTGAACGTGTGTATGCCAGTTGTGAATGGTACGTCGCTTTTTGGTCGTGACCTTCTGCACAAACTTCACATTGACTGGGCTTCCGTGCAAAGACAGTTAAACAATGTGAATAAAACTGAACCAAGTGTGAACGTGAGTAAGTTGAAAAGTTCACTGATGACTGAATTCAAAGAAATCTTTGAATCCCCTTCAGCTACCGACCGCATCCGTAACTTTCGTGCAAGAATCATCATGAAGGATGACGCACAACCCCGATTTCTAAAGGCCAGGCCACTGCCTTACGCTGTCAGAGCAAAAGTGGACGACGAACTAGAGAAAATGGTACGAATTGGAGTTATTGAGAAAATTGAATACTCTGAATGGGCATCACCATTAGTAGTTGTACCCAAACCAGATGGACGTGTGAGAATCACTGCAGATTTTAAGCACACTGTCAACAGTCAGTTGTGTGTCACCCAGTATCCCTTGGCCCTTCCTGAAGACATTTTCACCAACATGAGTGGAGGCCGTATCTTCTCAAAGTTAGATGGAAGCAATGCTTACCACCAACTTGAAGTGGATGAGTCATGTAAGAAATTTTTAGTCATTAACACTCATCGTGGCCTATACAAATACAACGTATTGCCACAAGGGATCGCGTCCGCACCAGCCATTTTCCAAGAAGTTATGGATGTTATGCTGAAAGGAATAGAGAAGACTGATTCGTACATCGATGATACGATTACAGCAGCAACAGATTTGCAAAGTCACTATGAAACTGTGCGAGAAATTTTTGAAAGAATGAAGAAGTTCAACTTCAAGCTGTCGAAGGAAAAGTGCAAACTTTTCTCTGAAAAGATTGAATTTCTTGGGCATGTCATCTCTTCCAAAGGAATTGAAACCAATGACGCGAAGGTAAAAGCCATTGTCAACATGCCTGCACCAAAAGATAAGACCCAGATGAAGTCTTTTCTTGGACTGGTCAATTTCTACGGAAAATTTGTGAAGAATTTGGCTGATACTTGTGAGCAGTTATACAACTTGACGCGGAATGAAGTTGAGTGGAAGTGGACAAAATCTTGTCAGACCGCATTTGACAATGTGAAGACACGTCTCTCCACCAGCCCCGTGCTAGCTCACTTTGACCCTGAACAACCGATTGGAATTAGTTGCGATGCAAGTTCGTGTGGCCTTGGGATAGTTATGTATCACCATTACAGTGATAACAGCGAACGACCCATCGCCTTTCTGATCCAATTGTCAGTCCTATAATTGGTCCATACTGATTGTGCCATCCACGGATTTGACGGTTTGAAGGTATTGTTCTCAGCTGGAAAAGGTTACCCACAATTGGAATAGGCGTTGGCCCTGGAGGGAACCTTTGGTCCCTTTTCTTGCCATTTTGATGGAGGAACAAATAGAAGAAGAGGAGGAGGCCAAACGCCACGAATAATTCGAAGGATGGTAGGAGATACGTCATTCTGTGAAAAATTTTGGTAGCTATAAACCTCGGCAGCTTTTTTAGAAAATAAACTTTCGCGAAGTCGACTAAATTCCAAATGAATGTCTTTTTTTCTGTGCAAATGTAAAAAGCAACTGGAGCCTACAGCTGGAGTGCGTAGAAGAAGATTTCGCTAAAAGTTGACCCAACTTTTTCGCAAAACACAAAACAGTCACGTCAGTAAAACAAGTTTCTAACAATCTCTAAATCTTTAATTCATAAAGAAGCTTGAACTTGGGAATACTACAACACTTCGGAGGATGCATCAAGGAAAACATCAAGAAATAGACAGAGGAATGCTCACAATTAAATTAAGAAGGTAAATAATATTAGTGTTTAAAAGTTGACCTTTATTAAAAGTGTTTGAAGCCTGAATGCCACAAAACAAGTCTAAAAGATTTTTTTTACCATACCTCTGGCCATGACGCAATGACGTATATGGCTTTTATATTTACCTGCAATATCTTGCTGCCTAATCCGTTTTCACAACGAAACTTGAACACCATGTTGAAGCCATGTAAGCATGAGAAACATAATGATTATTAGTAAGCATAAATTTTGTTTGCTATAAATTTCAGTTTTGCACTGGATTACATAGGTTTCTCATAAGCATATCGTGTAATAAAAGCTTTGCTCCGGGTAGGTTACTCGTTATTCTCAAGCCGGAGCTTGAAGAATCCCAAAGTGCTTAAAAAGCTATTCATAAATAATTATAATTGTGGGTTGTTGAACGTCGTCACGAGATTGATAATTCGTTCCAGCTGTAGAGGAAAAATTGAAGAAGAAATGTGAACAAGGTTATTGACGGGGAGTTGCCATGTTCATTTGGCATTTCCAAATTTCTTTGTGAATTGGGATTTTTGTTGTTGCTCGAATAAAGATTGTTGGCAATTTGTGCAAAATGGACTAATAATGGACTCTATTCAAGCGTGCTTTGAACGGGTTTTCGCTGTGGGAGAAATTCAAGTCAATTAAAGTTTAAAATACCCACAGCTACATCAATATTCTTCATTCTCATTATGCGTATACATGATTTCATCACCCTGCCGAGATCTACGTTTTTCCATTGTCGAGATATAATTTATATTCCAGTTGCAATTTTTGAATACACTGTGATTCGTTAAATTAGTTAGAAAATTCCCAAAAACGTGTTCAAGCTCATCCTTGCAATTTTGTTTGCATTCGAAGGAGCAAAAAATGGCTCAAAATTTCCTTCAGTGGGCAAAAATCGTTCTCCTCTGGACTAATTGCTTTCAAGATATTATCTTACTTAATTGGCTTACAGAGAAACTCTCTCTCTCTTTTGAGTTCTCTTTCATTACGGGTGTGAACCACACATGTTCGTGAATGTCAGGGAACCAAGCCAGGCAACATCCTGGTTCACTTGCGAACCAAAAATTAACATGCGTGGTGTGAACTTTGCAAACAAAATATATTTTTTAGAGGTTGGAAATCGGATTTGCGACACAATATTGTGAGATAAAGTCGTCGTGTCCCACTCGGCCAAATTTTCTTATTGCCAACTTTCATTATTGTTTTTACTATTTAATCAGTCGTTTAGTGATGATCGTAAATAATTAACGTCCGACGCAATGTTCAATACTTACATCCAATGGGGAAATTATGCGATTATATCTCGTCAGCTTGACTCCTTTGCTGTTAAAATTATTTTAAATACTTGAGAAGCTGGAGAGTTTTGGGAATATTTTTTATCATGTGAAATTTATGATGAACTCTACCTTTAGAGTCGATATAACTTGTAAATTGTAAGTATTTCCTTACAATATTAAAAGGACCAACTTCATTTCCAATGATTGGAGATCTTCTCGTTCTCGAGTGTGAAAGGCGACCAGGGATTCCCCTCCAAACATGGGTCAAGGATTATTTGTCCCATTACGGGAGGCCAATAATCTTACAAAGTGGCCAAGTGGCCATACGCACGCGAAAATTGGCTGCCAAAAAATCCCGGATTTTTTGTTCGAAAAGTTCGAAAATTCGCTAAAAATTCCTGGATATTTGGGATTTTGCGCTAAAAAAAATTTGCGCAAGATTAATGGCCCCCGTCCCATTCCACAAAACCGGATTGACGTTTCAAACGCAAAAGTTTGACACAGTTTTAAAATTTGAAAATCTTTTGAAGCGTTCGACGTAAATTAAACGTGTTTTAATTCACGCATTTTTTCGACTATTGGAACAGGTGTATACAAAACGAAGGGCATATTATTCGCATATGAAGTCGGTTTACTCTCGGCTTCGTCAGGTCCTTTCCGCAACCAAATTCTTTGAACGAAATAATCAATGTTTGGATGTAGAAGCGGATCCCAACTAAAAAGTTGTGGTTTTGAATAAAGGTAAGATTTTACATGTTAACCCATTAATATTTTTGCAAAGCTGAGATAATGAATAGCCAATAGTTAACACAGTTTGAAAAGTTTTAGATCAATATTAATTTCATGTGTGTTGCTCCAAATTCAAGCGACCACGGACCAGAGAAGCCAGATATGTGTAATGAAATAGGATCATATTATTTGTTTAGCAAGATTGAGTCGTTTTGCAATTAGACATTTTGCATTTAGACAGTGCCTAATTAGACTAATCGCTTTGGCTATGAAGTCTATTTAAATTAGACTTAAGTGCTTTAGCCAAAACACGTGTAGCCTAACAGCTTTTCTGTAACTTACAGACGACCCATCCTTAATCCGTGATTATCCCAGTGCTTGCGAAGAAAGTCAATCTCGTATAATCAGTATTTAGTACGAAACTAAAAGATAAGAAAAACCAAATTAATTGCAATATCCTCAAAGAACTTTGATTTCGATTAGTACTTAGGCATGTACCGAGTAAATGTATCTTAACACTTACTACGAACATATGAGTTACGTTTTAGATTCAATGAAACAATGATGGGAACTCACAACACAAATGACTACTCTGTTGAAATTTCACATTATAATGTATATAATTATGGAATAGGTTTCCAATTTCCAACAATCCCCGCATTGTTCCAACAATACGAAATGAGAATCCAAGGGAGAATGTGAAATAAGTAATTGCCCCGATCTAGAACGACATTGTTCTTCTCTGAAATGCCAAGAAAATATGAAAAATATTCCTCAAAATCCATTTTCATATCCTAAAACAGCGTCTAATGGTCTCCTGGAAGCAATGTACTCTTATTAAATTTTTGTTACATACAACCATGTTAAGTGTGATGGAAAAATAAAAATAAAGTAGTAGTTCCATAATGGCAAAAGTTGGATCCACACCTCATAAACCACCAAGTTCAATGAATTTCTTGCTTTTGAGTGTTTGATTTGCTGTGTCGAAATAATTAAGTATACTATTTTATAAATGACACCATTTTTGTGATGAATGATATTCATAAATGCAGTAAACAACATTGTCTATTATACAATTGTTCAGGTAATCTCAGGTTTCCTGTTTCCTAATTTCTCCAAATTCACCCCACCCATAAATAAAGTATTATTTAAGTATTATCAACCCGTGCGTGGCCACAATAATTTTTGATATGAAAATGAATTTAATCAGCTTAATAACGAAACAATTTGGTTTAATAAAAGAAACATTCGGTTCAACAATTACACACCATTAGTAGCTCAGCTAACTTTTGTAACATTTCAACACCGATTTACTTTTATTCAATATGTTTGCAAACTTTTATGCTATTAAATTTCCTGTTCTATTCAAGTTATAATATATCTCCTCTCGGAGTCACAAAAATGTTAAACGGTCTCGGTTTAAACCCTACGTCATAAATTGAACTCAAATCTACATTCTCAGAGTTGGGATCCATCTCCAAATTAAAACTTTGAAGAATGCTGGTGACAAATAGGAACAGTATATCCATGGCAACAGCCTCCCCAGGACAATACCTTCGCCCAACACTAAACGGAATCACATCCTCTGGGACATTATATTTCGTATTATTTTCTGAGAGATGCCTCTCAGGACGAAACACTTTGGCGTCATCGCCCCACCTTTTAGTATCCCAGTTTATACTTTGCAAGTCCATAAGGATGACGGCTCCTTTCGGTAAGACATAACCATGGAATTCCATATCCTCCACCATTGTGTGAGGAATTGATACTGGATGAATGGCCGATAATCGGAAAGTCTCCATGATGACCGCCTCGGTATATGGCATTCTTTTATGGAAAAAAGTTCCAGACAAAACATTTCCCAAAGAAATCAGAAAACTAAAGCCTGGTTGTGTAACTTACGAAGCCCTGTTGGTTAACGAAGGTTGAGCAATTTGGCCGATGACCGCATCGATTTCCTTTTGCATATTTCTTTGAATTTCCGTGTGGGAGCTCAAATACAACATCAAATATTCCAGGACGGATGAACTAAATTTCAATCCAAAACCATTTTACACGACCGATCGCTAAATTGCAAAAAGTTCAGAAGAGAGACGAATGGAAACTTACGTTGAGTCATTACCAGCAATAAGAGAATCAAAAATCAGTTGCACTAGATTTCGCCCTGAAATAAACAGTTGAAAAATAATTGAACAGACAGGTTTTCAGATAATTTTAGGAAATAATATTGTGGCTTGTTGTCGTTGTCTTCAACATACGCCCGTTTTCTCTGTAGAAACTCGATGAAGTGTCTGTTTCCTTGCTCATGTGTTGAAGATAGTGGCTAATGAATTCGCTGAAAGAATTAATTTCATAAAAATATAAATTAAGTTTCACCTTTAGTTTTTATATTTAATTAGGAAATGCTAGGATATGTAATTTCATTGTACCCCGGCTCGTCATCACCCAGTGCTTCTGCCCGTTTTGAAATTGTCGCATTTATCATGTCCTTCATTTTGTTCATTATTCTGACAATATTGTTCCATCCCATCAACTCGGGAAATACGTGTCTTAGTGCAGGTAAGACTATGAGCCCATTTTTTGCAGTACGAATTCCAGCTCTGGAGTGCATTGACAGAGAAAGAGAATAGTTTGAATTAAACTTGAGAGCAACTCGGTTACTAATTAATATTGACAATTAAATGTCAAATTTACTCCACCACTTCACGTTTGATTTGAGTAGCGTCGGTGTTGCTACTCTCCCCAGTCACAATCGACCAAATTATGTTGAGAACTGGTTGAGTAAAGCATTCGTTCACTGGAATAGGCTCTCCTTTCTTCTCGTTCAGGAAATTTAGGAAACAAGTTACTTCACTCAAAATTCTACTCTCCATCGAATTCTTGGCGAAGCCGAGGTCCTTCAAAGTTCGAATAGCAAAGCGCCGCTGTTCGTTCCACACTGAACCATTGCTTTGCACAATACCTGCACAAAATTGGGAATTATAAATTACAGCATAAATTGGGACATATTTAAATCCAATTCAATTCTCACCAAAATTTCCTCCACTGTACACATCAATAACGGGATTCCTCCATCTTCCACACGCCCTCAGATCCGAAAACAACTCTTTTCCCAATTTCACACTGTCTAAAATGATGAATCTGGCAACGAAGATAATCTTTTGAGGTTATTTTAGCCTACAAAAAATAATTCAGTGAAAGTATTAAAACTTGTTACCTTTCTGATCCAAATGTCAGTCCTATAATTGGTCCATATTGTTTCGTCCATTTCCGGAATTGAATGTTGGGAGGCAGTGTTCTCAGCTGGAAAAGGTTACCCACAATTGGAATAGGCGTTGGCCCTGGAGGGAACCTTTGGTCCTTTTTCTTGCCATTTTGATGGAGGAATAAATAGACGAAGAGGAGGAGGCCAAACGCCACGAACAATTCGAAGGAGGGTAGGAGATACGTCATTCTGTGAAATATTTTGCTAGCTTAAACCTCAGCAGCTTTTTCAGAAAATATACTTTCGCGAAGTCGACTAAATTCCAAATGAATGTTTTTTTTTCTGGGCAAAATGTAAAAAGCAACTGTAACCTACAACTCTACAACTACAGTGCATGGCCGAAGATTTCGCTAAAAGTTTACCCAACTTTTTCGCAAAACACAAAACATTCACGTCAGTAAAACAAGTTTCTAACAATCTCTAAATCTTTAATTCACAAAGAAGCTTGAAACTTGGGAATACCACAACACTTCGGAGGATGCGTCAAGGAAAACATTATCAAGAAATAGACGGAGGAATGCTCACAATTAAATGAAGAAGCTAAGTAATACTAGTGTTTAAAGGCAGACCTTTATTAAAAGTGTCTGAAGACCGAAGACCACAAAACAAGTCTAAAAGATGAGAATTTATTTTCTACCATACCTCTGGCCATGACGCAATGGCGTATATGGTTTGTATATTTACCTGCAATATCTTGCTGCCTAATCGGTTTTCACAACGAAACTTGAACACTATGTTGAAGCCATGTAAGCATGAGAAACATAATAATTATTAGTAAGCATAAATTTTTCTTGTTATAAATTTCAGTTTTGCACTGGATTACATAGGTTTATCATAAGCATATCGTGTAATAAAAGCTTTGTTCCGTATAGGTTACTCGTTATTCTCAAGCCGGAGCTTAAAGATTCCCACAGTGCTTAAAAATCTATTCATAAATAATTATAATTGTGGGTTGTTGAATGACGTCACGAGATCGATAATTCGTTCCAGCTTTAGAGGAAAAATTGAAAAACTTGTTCATTGGCATTTCCAAATTTCTTTGTGAATTGGAATTTTTGTTGTTGCTCGAATAAAGATTGCTGGCAATTTGTGCATGTGAAAAATTGACTAATGGACTTTATTCAAGCGTGCTTTGAACGGGTTTTTTGCTGTGGGAGAAATTCAAGTCAATTAAAGTTAAAAAAAATACCCACAGCTACATATCAATCTTCTTCATTTCTCATTATGTATATACATCATCTTCATCACCCTGCCGAGATCTATGTTTTTCCATTGTCGAGAAATATAATTTATATTCCAGTTGCAATTTTTGGATACATCGTGATTAGTTGGAAAATTCCCAAAAATGTGTTCACAATCATCCTTGCAATTTTAGTTTGCATTCGAAGAAGCAAAAAAATGGCTCAAAATTTCCTTCAGTAGGCAAAAATCGTTCTCCTCTGGACTAATTGCTTTCAAGAAGATATTATCTTACTAAGTCTTACTTAATTGGCTTACAGAGAAACTCTCCCTCTGTCTCTCTTCTGTATTATCTTTTATTACGGGTGTGAAGTGAACCACACATGTTCGTGAATGTCAGCGAACCAAGCCAGGCAACATCCTTGTTCACTTGCGAACCAAAAATTAACATGCGTGGTGTGAACTTTGCAAACGAAATATATTTTTTAGAGGTTGGAAATCGGATTTGCGACACAATACTGTGAGATAAATACTTGTCGTCGTGTCCCACTCGGCCAAATTTTCTTATTGCCAACTTTCATTATTGTTTTTACTATTTAATCAGTCGTTTAGTGATGATCGTAAAAAATTAACGTCCGAATTAAGCTATGTTCCATATTATGATATTTATGATGAAGTCTACTTTTATAGTCGATATAACTTTGTAAATTGTAAGTATTTCCTTTTTCTTGTATTCTTGTGTTGGTTTTTTTTATCCCGGAGGATTTTTCTCAAGTTTATAGTTGAACTAGAGACAGCAGACACATTCGCAACAAGACGAAAATAATATTTCGTCAAGGTGTTCTCGTCTGTCTGCAATACCAGACGACCTTCTTCTTCATTCCTACTTTGATTATAAAAGTTGGCACTCACTGTCAGTTGGAAAGTAGATATCGTTGTGAGAAGGTGAATCATAAAAGGCACTGGAGGGATTGTAATAAATATTAACAAAAGTGGAACTGGAATACTCCCAAAAGGAGTGTATTCATTTCACCATCCTCCTTGCCATTTCACTCTCAAACTGAAAGGACGGACTTCAAATTACCTTCTGCTACTTTACAAATTGCAATATCAAAAATCAAAACTTAGACTCTTGCGTGTGAAAGGCGACCACGCTTTGCGATCTAAAAGTGAGCAATGAATATTTGCCCATCCGATAATAGGATTGACATGGAACGTAAAGTTCAGCCAATAGTGAACACTGCTTGAAAAGTTTTTGATCAACATTAATTTCATGTGTATTACTGAATCGTATTCAGGGTAAGTTTTAACCAATCATTCAAGTTATAAAAATATTTAACAATTACGTATAATAACCATCCTATTCCGTAATTATCCCAGTCGAAACTCAATCTGGTAATCAGAATTTAGTACGAAATTAAACGCATCCTTGATAATAATTGGGGAACCAAGCAAGACCAGAAAAACCAAATTAATTGGAACATCCTCAGCGAACTTTTATTTCGACTAGTATATATATTATATATAGGTGTATATACCAAGTAAATATGTATTAAACAATATCTGTGGACATGAGTTTTATAGTTTAGCTTCAATTCATCACACAATGACACAACAACGGGAAGTCACAATAAAAATGCTTATGTCAAAATTTCACATAATAATCAGGGAGATCAAATTGCAACTTTTGCAACTTTCACGATCTGACCCGTGATGACTGGTTACAGTTGCAAGGGGTCATCAGACGATTTCAAAAATGTTATTTTTGAAATTGAAAATTTGCAACTTTTTGCAACTTTTGCAACCTGGCTTGCTTAAGTTGCAACCTTACATTGTAAATTGCAACCGCAATTTCC
>JAQFZW010003938.1:0-11543 GCA_034687055.1 Heteromurus nitidus | reverse complement strand
AAAAAACAGGATACGTGTGCTCTTCCCACAGGACAGTTTCAAAATGATTATAAACCTCATGTGAATATGGCCTCGAAGTTAAAATTCAGTTAAAACATGACTTGGGTAAAATGGCACATGTGATGGGTGCCGAATCATAATACGCATGATTGAACCTTGATTATTATGCACTTCGTATCGGATCGTTAAAACATATTATGCAAACCCCGACATTTTTGTTGGGGGGGGGGGACTCCCTGATACTTCGTCCAATTTTGCTGGCATCATTGTTATCGTCAGAAAAATAATAATATAGTTTTAGGTAATTCTACTACTGAATAGACCACCACCACTGTCGCTAAATATAGATATATAACATTTGATCACACAGGTTATCACACACTTCACTAAACATAACGCTGCGGCTTCATGCTCATATGCCTCACTTTCCCCGAACTCACTCCACATCATTTTGTCGTAGCGACGCTACGAAAAGCATGTCTGATAACGCTCAAGTGAAGAGTTCCAAAAAAATTGCTAACACCCGTTAGTAACTTATGTGTTAGTTTAGGGTAGCTAATGTGACTAGTTCATATCGCGTTTGGCTTATATGTGATGCTGCTGCTGATGTCTCGCAAAAGTGAGTCGACGCGTCTGCCTTTCTTCTCATAGACTCCAATCTCTCTCTCTCGTTATATGTATTTGGAGAACCAGGAGAACGACATGAAGCACTCGAGTGTCTTGGTGTCGCAATCAGAAGAACGGCTGCTGGCTCGGAGGTGTTTCTGTCGCATTTTCTCTCTTGGAATTGCATTTTATACTTGTGTGCAATAATGGCTGCTTTGATCGATTACAGTGAGATTCGTGCTGTTTTCGAACTTATTTTGTACTGTCAAATTGTCCATTTGCAATGGGTTTAATTTGTTGTTCCTGTATTTTCTGCCAACCACACGAATTATATTGTGATCGTTGTTAGTGAATATGAATCTGAAATCACAAAAAAAATTGCATAGACTAATTCGGTGTAATATGAGACGCTATCGCTATTGACATCCACATCCAAGTTCCAGTAGTTTTGACTGGGACCAACAAAGCAGTGTTAAGCTTCCATGTTTTTGTTGTTTGTGGTGAACAGTGAATCCTTTCAAATGTACACGAATTACATAAAAAACATAAACTGGATTCAACCGGAAAATTGGTAGTAATTGTGCTCCTTCCTGTTCCTGATAATGTCGAAGTCGAATGAAATGATGTTTCTAGTGTCAGCATGTTTGTGTTTGTAAAAATGTGTTGTTACTGAAGTTATAATGCAAAAAAATCCCAATCCTTCCAATATCACTTTTGTGCAATTGAGAATCACACGAAGCTAGCCATTTTGGAGGAACAAAGACATCCATCGTAACAAAAATACGAAGCCATACAGTTCAATTTACCCAGAGAAAACACATGTTTGTCATTAGTGATGACCTCGAATCATGTCCAGACATACAATGGGAACTGTTTTCAGAAAATGAACAGCTTGTAAATAATATGATTGTGTCAAGCAGTGATGCAGATGTGTGCAAAACTGGAATTTTTTCTCTTCTTTTTGAAGGAATATGACCACAATATAGGCTTTCGCGGTGTGTTGATGTAAGTGCGAAAAAATATATGTCATTGTACATAGAACGATATTGACATCCATGATATGTTCATATTGAATTAAGTTTGTTTTTTATATATTTAATCACAAACTGAGTACATGCCCACACACATGACGGGATCTCTGTTTCTGCACTGAAAGCAAAGATAAACTTAA
Source organism: Heteromurus nitidus (assembly GCA_034687055.1). Taxonomy (NCBI): domain Eukaryota; kingdom Metazoa; phylum Arthropoda; class Collembola; order Entomobryomorpha; family Entomobryidae; genus Heteromurus; species Heteromurus nitidus. The sequence goes on along the minus strand of JAQFZW010003938.1, from coordinate 9,766 downwards.
AAAAAATTTAATATCGCCAGTCGTCATTTCATTATATATTAATATCGTGGTGTGGCTACGTTATATTCACACGCTTTCTTTACTTATCTCATATTTACATCAGATTATTATTGAGAGGGCAACACGAGCATTATAACACTGATTATAAGTGGTTTACTGATTAAAAACTTTTGTGCTCTTGTTACTTTGTAGGTGTGCAGTGTGAGAGCCAGCAACGTGATTTCGTCCCGGGATAACAAAAATATTATATCATTATCGCCTTGGAGAAAAACTACTTGTGTTTTTAAAGTAAGTGTCAGTTAGCAAACTGAAGCGTTTGACCTGCGCTTTGCTCAAACTTGCGGGGCAACTACAGCCTTGCAGTAGAATGAACGCAGAGTTGGTAGAAGCGACAACGTCCACGTCAATTTTTTACACGACATCGACAATGAAACCCGCTGGACCAAGAAGATTCTATCAGTTGCCTGATACGCCGTCGTCGTCGTCGGAATGTGGAGCTGGGGACGGTGACTCCAACAGTAATCGCGGAGGGAAGAAGTTCCGATCGAAGGGAACGCAGAAGAATATTCGCGGACTTATGGAAATGGTGGAGAGGAATATCATTGGGAGGGAAACCGTGTTCCAAAGTCCGTTTGGCCCAAGGAGATGTAAGTATATTTAAATGCAGTCAAGTGTTGAGTTTTATTATGCTTGTTATTCTTAACTTTAAGAGAAGAGCAGCTTTTTTATAGTTCATTAGTTATGTTGTTTTGTGGAGTTGAGTTGGTGATGCAACTGTTTTATCGCTAGGTCTTGTCTCATAAAATAACGCTAGTTTAGTTAGGGGGTAGTTACTTTCTTCGTTCAAATGCACGTTGCTGACATTGATTATTTCACTGTCTTTGTTTTACAGGACTTACGAGCTGCAAAATTCTTGTTAATTCAAAGTCACTCCGGATTTAAGAAAGTATTTATTATTATTTGCAATTGCAAAGATATGAACATCTTTACAGCTGCAGCTTCCAGTGCGAAATTGTCCTCAAGTTTTACAATGAGAGTTAGCAAGGTGTTGGAACGCATAAATCATAGAATGGTAGAATTACATTTAGACAGTAAACTTCACCTTCGTTATTGACCTTATTGAATGCAGTTTTTTAACAATTTACTTTCTGGTGATAAAAGTACATGTATATCTTCCGCGGAACGTTGAATTTAGCTCAGGAATCCTATTTCCAGTCATAAAAATTAAGATTCGTAAGTTGACGAGATCAGTGTTCCGTGTCTTTCAAGGTACGCTAAGCATTTCGTAGCTGCACTGTTTTATTGCTCAAGCGCAGAGAAGTTGCCAAATCGTAAAAGTTGAGGTATATGTGTATTGAGTTATCTGAACGCTGATTCTAAGAATAAAACTGCATTTCTTTGAAATCAAAAAATAGTACTCGATTCTATATTGAGCCAAATGGTTTTTAAGTCCTTGAAAAATGAAAACCGTCGGAAACAAAAATCTGTCATATACATGAGCATTATTATTATGTATTTGTAGATATAGCAGTTACAATACAATTACAAATAAGATGCTTTTTCGTGAGAAAATTGAAACTGCTGTCGTGCTTTCAGTTCTGAGATCTGAGATGTATTTATAATGCTCATTCGAGAGACGACTTGAGATATTGTTCCTAGTTTGCTACGGGATCCGAAAGGAAGAAATCTAAATCTGTCCAGAATTACTGAATTTGTGTTCGTCATCGCCAGAATCTCTTTTCTAAAATCGACATTTTAAGAAAATATTTTGAAAAGGAGAAACATAATGCACCGACGAGGAGTGTTCGTGTTCAAATTGTGGAATTAGAGTTCATAATTGATCAGATCAGCGTAGCTTCATTTTGCGGTGTTGTTGGGGAACGGAATACTTGGATATTGTCAATACTTAAGATCCATACAAATTCCAAATGTATATTTAGATTGCATTATTTTTTACTCACAACTTTTGTTTTTAGAGTTTTACATCTCTTATTTCAAGCATGACATTGACTTGGCATACATTTTCACTCGCTCTTTCATCTTTGTCCTCGCTTCTTCTGATCCTGGTTTGTATCCGTCGGTGATGCCAACTTGAAACGCGTCTAATAGTTATTCTGACAGTTTGACAGCTATGAATCCCATGTAAGAGCATGAGTAATGACGAAGGAAAGACGCGAGACGCAACATCATTATCGATGAAAATATGGCGATGCAAAAATGTTTGTATTTTAACACGCGCGACGCGTCATCAGTCTACACCATTGAATTAATTGAATTTGTGGAGGAATCGGTAACAAAACGAATTCAAAAGTGAAGACTGCACTGCTGACTTTGTTCGCATGTAAAACCAGATTTCTGATGCAGTGTAATATGCTCTCGAGAGAAAATGACTTGGTAATGGATATTCTGCGACCTGAGGCGTCATTCAGTGTGAAAAGTTTCGTGCATGAATGTTTGATATTATAGAAATTTCCTTGAATATTAAAAATAATTTAATATGCAATCTCATTATTCACCAATAAAATCTGCAGGAAAGCTTTATTTAATTGTGAACTGTTGAATTGCGTCATCATACGCTTACATGTGGTTTACCCGGTACGGCGGTACTCATGACCTGGGCAGGCTTTTAGTTTTCGTTCCAATTTCATTATATTTAACTTGTTGGATTTTACATGACTGAAAAGATTTTTTTGGTCCTATGTTTCTGTAAGGACAATGCATGTGCGACTCCCATATACTTGGGCGTTATTCGTGCTTTGCTTATGACAAACTCAGAAAAGGTGTTTGCACATGGTGAAACTGTGAATGACTATTGTAAAAACCAATGTTCCCATCCCATGCCCTCAAATCATCGTATTGCATTAAATGTCATTTGAATCAATAATATAACGACGATATAAAACCAGGTATAGGCGAAGTTGTGCGGTGGAGGTGCTGGTGCTAGGCTTCATTGGCTTTTGGTGATGAACTGTAAAATATTGACATCATTTCAGCAGTCAGTCAATCCAGCATTTAAAAGCATTGTTTGGTCCGTCGAAAGAGGCTTTCCGCGGTTTTTCTTCATTGTTGGTAGAATTTCATGTTACTCAATTCGGAATGCCTAATTTACTTATGTTATAGCAAGTTACAATTTATTGTTACTTGAACTAGAATAACCTTTCGAGTTGGGGTTGACCACAATGCAATTCTGCGGCGAATATCATATTATTTCTGGAAAAGAGAGGGAGAATTGCGGTTATTGTAACAGCAACGTGATTACTTTGTTGCTTCGATTGCTTTTTAGAATTCTGAGTTTATGTTTGTATGTTTGTACTTACAATTCTACGATTCTTCCAGAGTAGGGTATAGTTCAATTATAGCCCGTTTGGAATTGCAGGATAGATATTCCAAGTTGAGGAAAGCCTTTTTTACTATGATAGCATTAGCATGCCATGCCATTAGATAAAAGCTAACATAAATTTCTATTGAAGACGCTAGTTGAATAGATTACTAGCTAATTTACATCGCTCTTACAATTAGTCAGTGAAACTGAGCCACAGCGGACTGCATGTCTGTTTCCAAAGTTGGGACCTTGCAAGTTGCAACCACCATATCAGCATAATAGTATGTCACGGAACCCAAATTTGTGCACGTATTGGAATGAAATGAACATTCCATTCTGCAGTTGGAGGATTTTCTTTGTTTAGCGTATTTAGAAACACTGATTATTTTTTACATGTCTGTTTGTTTCATTTTCTTTACATGTGAGCGGCGACTTTTTAGGATTAGGGACGATAACTTTGCATAATGCGTTTTGAAAATATTCGGTGTCTTAGGAGGTTACATGGTTGTCTACAAGTCTGAAAACAGACGACGCAGTTGGTCTAATCATTGCATTGGTTTGGTTTACGAAGAACTTTTGAAGATGAAGTAATAAATTTTCACTGGTGAGTTATTTCAGCTTTTCGCAGAAATTCGCAAGAATTTTCAACACATTCTTCTCGTATTGGTTTGTTTGGTGCAAAAGGATCATTACATTTCGAATTAATTCAATCCGGTACGTACGAAAATGTTGGAAAGCAGATTAACGTCAAGCCACTTTTATTCGCTCATTTGTTATCATTTTTTTGCGTTGTACATCTCTTGCCCGGCTCGTAGAGGTGGTCGTGTATGGGGAAAGTAGCAGTCAATGCTAAAATGATCAGGCGTAGGCAATGTGGCATTGTTCAAGGACGCATGAAAAATTGGGTGACATTGGCTTTTGTCTTCCATTGCTCATGTATGCATACAACTTATTAATTTTATAGTCGGATGAAAATTTGCTAAATCAATTACAGTAACGAGTCTCTTTCTTGATTGCTGTAATGCACAAAACCATTCTTGTCACGTGAATGCCATTTTTGTTTTTTAAATGTCAAAAACGTTCTGAACAAAGCATGTCGGGCGTTGTTCTGCGAACATGAAATTGTAGATACATGTATATAACCACCTCAATTCGTGGTGCACGTAGTTATTTAATTGCGCTCTTCATTATAGTTGTGCTTCCAATAAACAATTACAATTTTATTTCTAAATAGGCGTGTACATGGACCACACAGCATCGGGTCAGCCACTGAGATGCATTGAAGAGTACATTCGAGATCACGTGTTACCATATTATGGAAATACTCACACCACATCGACACTAACATCATCTCAAACTACCATGTTCAGGTAAAATCGGACAGAATAAACTACAGTACATGCCTTTATGGGAATGCATATCCGAGGAATAATTAAATTTGAAGACAAATAAATTAAATTATTTTTTGCAGACATGAAGCGAAGGATATTATAAGAAACGCAGTTGGAGCTTCTGAACATGATGCCGTAATTTTCTGTGGGTCTGGTGCCACAGCTGCCATTCATAAATTGATAAATGCAGTAACCGGGGGAAGCGAGAATAGACCTGCCCCAGTGGTTTTTATCGGACCCTACGAACATCATTCAAACATACTCCCTTGGAGGGATGCAGGTGCAAAGGTAATTGTCATAGTCATTAAAATTGTCAATTTTCTTAAATCATGAATCAATTGGGATTCTAACCGTATTGATGTATTTAGATGATATACATTCCGGAAACGAGCGAGGGCACGTTTGATATCAAGTATCTTGAAAATAAATTGAAAGAAGTTAAAGCAGAGGGGGTTAAAAATCGACTGATGATTGGAAGTTTTTCGATCGCATCAAACATCACTGGGATCCCTACAGACGACGTAGCCGTTACCGTTCTAATGCATAAATATGGTGGATTAGCATTTTGGGATTATTCTGCTGCAGCGCCACATGTTCAGGTAGTGATGAATCCTGTCATAACAAATCCGGCTGAGGAAGGATCAGCAAAAAAAGATGCTCTGTATTTCTCTGGCCACAAATTTGTTGGAGGTCCGCAAACTCCTGGTAAGTGATATAATTGTTTTTCAAAATTAATAACATTGCATATAGGCTATGTGAATTTTGAGTTCTTAAATTTTCTGTGTATGCACAAGGTGTATTGGTGGCAAAGAAATCTGTATTTGAGAATCCAGTACCTGATGGTGGAGGAGGTGGAACCGTCTTCTTTGTAACAAAAGATTCTCACCGGTATTTACAGGTAAGCGCACGCGCGCACTCGCTGTTGCATTTCATCGACGCATGACGAGTGAAAACATAGCTCACTAATTTCTATCAACGAAATGTACATAATTTCGTATTTTGTTACATTTGCCAGAACATAGAATATCGTGAAGAGGGAGGCACTCCTGCGATTGTGGAATCAATTCGCCTGGGACTAGTTTTTCGAATGAAGGAGTCCATTGGAGCTGGAAATATTATTGCCAAAGAATCCTCTTTTTCCAAGTAAGTTTACGTCACTTTGCTGGCTTTAATTGTATCATGTACAAAGACATAATGTATTTTTTAATCTTCAGGAAAGCGTGCATGGAATGGTCCAAGTATCCCGAGATTAAAATCCTTGGCTCATTGATCCATCCACGTGTTGGCATTCTTTCGTTCTTGGTGGAGCATTTGGAGACGGTAATTCATCATGCAACTTTTTATTGTCATTAAAATTGGTTTCTGATGAAGTGATGAGCCTATAATTACGACGTCGTGTATCTTATACTATTTTGATTTTCTTGAAAAGGGTTTGTACCTGCATCACAATTTTGTTGTTGCCCTTTTGAATGATCTGTTCGGAATCCAAGCGAGGGGAGGATGTGCATGTGCTGGACCATATGGACAGTCATTGTTAGGAATCAGCGAGAATCTTGCCAAAGAATATGAAAGCCTATTGTTGGAAGATAGGTATGTATTTATGAATGCTAACTTTGTTTGTGTTCGCTTGAACATTTTTGTGTCGCGAATCATTTGAGAGACACCTACGCAGAGTAATCCTAGGTTATGTTGAAAACGCATAAGCCCGAGCGCCCGAGCCCGAGTATAATATTTGAATGATATGCGTTATTCTGTCTGACGAAAAACAGCTACTGTAATAATTGTCTATAATTGTGCTACTGTTTCAGTCGCTTGGATCGAAGTCATCTAAGGCGGCATTTGGAAGGCTCTGCTTACGAAGTTTTTCGACCTAGTTTTACAAGACTGTCTATACCATATCATACTCCAGCTCAAGAAGCCGAATATGTGATTGAAGCAGTTCAACTGATCGCAGAGCATGGCACGTAAATATCATTAAAGCGTAAATGAATGGTTACATAATATGATAAAACAATGCTAACGTTATCGATATTTTTCTGAATCTAGGGTACAAGCTACTACCTCTTTACACATGTAATCCGGAAACTGGAGAATTTCATCATCATTCTACCAATGTTAGTACATATTGATGCATGAGTTTTGAGCAAATAACGATGTGCTAGATTTTGAATTGAAATATTTATTGGAAATGGTGAATAACTACAGATATTCCACAATCGAAAGTGGCTCAGCTGGGCGACGTTTGACCCTGAGGGAATTCGGTACAAGGAAAGACAACGAAACAGTAGCGAGGATTATCCAAATTACAAGGAATGCCTCGAGCAGGCAAAAACAATCCTGACGAATGCCCATAACGTAAGGCGTTACTTAATTATTGTCGTCGGAAAATAATTATCGACTGTTGAAAGTCGTAATGTGTTTGCTAATTTTTTCCAATCTGGTTTACGTTTCAGTTATGCAAGAGGAGAACTTTACCTGATCAATCACTAATGTTTGACTCCGCAGCGTCGCGATTAAAATGGTTTATGTTGCCATCAGAAGCACTGGAGATACTAAACACTCAACATATGAATGCAAAAAATATCACCATTAAATCTCCTCGACCATTCCGTGTGCGGAAATATGCTGCTGACGAAGAGCGTCAGTTTGTAACAAATTTTTATCCCAACTCTGTGCCGTTTCAGTTAATTCAATCTTCATGGGGAGAAGGAGATGTAGCTAGCCCAACAAAATGTCTCTCAAAGTCTGAAGAAAGCTTCCACAGTAACTATAGTGACCTCTACTATTCAAGTAATGAGAATGATAGCGACCCAGAAATGTTAATAGCTGAAGGAACTACGGTCACAGGACCGTCTATTTGCTTCACCTCCACTTCCAGTAACGACTCCAAGTCTTCCCACAATGTCAAACCAAGTTCTGTGAGCGAATCATCCACAGTTTCTGATGGAGTTCAGAGTTGCACCAGTCCTCTCGTTAATGGAATTGCGCATGTCATTACAGAAACCATACTGAATGGAAACATAGCCACACCTCTGGGCAGTGACTATGGATACTCAAGAACTGAACCCAACTCAAGTCTGAACCAAGATTTATTTAGCCAGCACTCACTCAGTAGACACAGCAGTGTTGATACTCAGCAGAACAACTCGATGCAGTTTCAGAATTACCAGTCTACAAGTTACGCGATCTCTAATAGCGTCCAGCAGTCTAATTCGCTCCCTTACAACGGGGGATTCAATGGGTACGCGGAACCTCCATCACAGTTTACGTATAATTACCCAGTGAATCAATATTCAAATCCGCCAAATACTCCAGCAGCCGCTTATACAGGCCAGTGTACTCAGAATGTTAATCTGACCAACCCCAATTGGTCTCAGCCGTACGTCGAGGCTTCCAATTTCCCCTTTTCGCCGAGTCCAGCATGTCAGAACTACACTATCAGTACAGATTCTGGGGTTATAAGTGGGAGTGATGCGGCGTGGGGACAGATGTGTAGCCCGGTCATGACACCGAGTCCTGTGCCTTGCATTAGCAACCAGATGGCTGGCTTGGTTGTTGCTGATCCGTCCTACAATCAGCCTGTTATGCCGGGGACAATATCATCCCTTCCATTATTCCCATCAACTCAAAATCCGCCAATGACACCGCCTGTTGTTGCCAATTCCTTCGGGTCACAGTCCACACCATGTCTTGCCAGCCCAACAAGTTCAAGCCCCTCGGCAATGGATAATGAGATGGTGCAAAGTGCAATGAGAAGAGTGACGACGGAAATTGCAAATGAATTAAAGTCTGAATTACGAGGAGTTATATCTCAAGTAGAACAAGGGATAGATCCCGAGTCATGCCGTGAAAGAGCCAATAGCTTTACAGCCAAGGACAAAAATCGACACGTTGAAGCACTGAAAAAGAGAGCACGCACACTCAGCGGACAAGTTCTAAACTTCAAACGCTCTCATACAATGGACGAAGCGTTTTTGCCAAATGACAACGAGAAGCCCAATGAAAAATCTTTGATGTCAAAGCCAAGTGGTTCTACACTTGCAAGTAGACATTCAATAAGTTTTGGAGGAAAGACCGAAAATACCACTTGCAAAAAACCGTCTTGTGTTTTAGTCAAACGGGAGGGAAATGCAACGACTCCAACAAACACAGTGGACCAAAGCAAACGTCCTACTAAGTGGCATTGCCCTCCCAAGAACGTTCTAAAACCAACATTGACAGTAAGTTTTGTATTTTGTTTCCTAAACGAATTCCTTCAAAATTCGTAGGGATTGAATAATTAATTTTTTAAACTATTTATAAATTATTTTCAGGCTTTGAATGAATTCGCTATGATTAAGGATGGAGATAAGGTAATTAATTTTAATGCATGATTATAATTGGAGTATTATTCCACACTGGTTTTGATGTATTATTTAATATTCCAATTTTGTAATTTAGATCCTGGTTTGTCTCAGTGGAGGGAAGGACTCCCTGTCGTTGTTGCATAGCATGAAGCAGTTGCAATATATTATGTTAAAGAAAGGCATCTCGTTTACCTTTGGAGCTACAACAGTTGATCCAAAACACAGCGGTTATGACCCGAGACCCCTAATTCCCTACTTGGAATCACTGGGAGTGCCTTACTTTTTCGAAGAACAAGAAATAATGCCGGCAGCAATGGAAATGGGGGCAGAGAACGTGACTTCCATTTGCAGCTTCTGCAGTCGCATGAAACGAGGCCGTATCTATGCATGCGCAAGGAAAAATGGTTATAATGTTCTTGCTTTGGGTAAGCCTACTGATAAATAATTTCAGGACATTTCATCTTTTCGAGGGGTAAAGTGACGTAATTTAAATAAATTTGATTGTAAATGTACTGTTTCCAGGTCAACATTTAGACGACCTTGCTGAAAGCTTTTTTATGTCAGTTTTCCACAATGGACTTATGCGAACAATGAAGGCTGCGTACACCGTGAAGTAAGCAAGAAATTCCAATAGATATAAATACACATTTATCATATCGCCCATGATATGCATAAACGCCGTAAGTGCATTTTCACATACGGACATA
>JAQFZW010003937.1:0-11546 GCA_034687055.1 Heteromurus nitidus | reverse complement strand
CTGGATAATTTGATCGAAATGTCTCATGAAACCTTAGGATACTTGACTTATTATGCTTTTTATGTTCTTTTAATGTGACTTGTACATGCACACATGTAATCATGTTATGTACTATGTCACTGGAATAAAAGTTGCCAATTTCAATTACTTTCTTTTCTAAAGGTTCTTTGAACTTACTTTACACAACTATAACGTTTGAACTAACTATAGGCTACAGGCATAAAAATATGATTTATCGCAACAAATATTGATATGTGTTGGAGTTGTGGCATGTTGCCGTATTGCACAGTCGTATTGTGACAAGTGAAATGAAGGAGGCCCCGTTTTGTGAGATGGTCTACGTGGTTTTGCTTATCTGAACTCTGGATTAATCTTCAGAAAATAGATAATGCTAATGAGAAAAACATCTTCAACCGAAGAAAACTGGTGAAGTGCCTCTACATCAAACCGCTGAAACTTCAGGACAGTTGAAATCGAACATATATTTCCTGTCATGAATACTAACATGCAAACTTGATCGGTTTTATTTTAATGCCATGAAGATCCGATGCATATTGATAGTCCTACGAGTCCTCACCGATAACGACTCATCGCCATTGAGTATGCAATATTATATACTTATGTTGTATCTGTATCGATCGTATGCTTGCTGCATTCAGCATTCAGCATTTCCAGACACATGATATGATCTCCATTCCGATCTGCAGTTAAACATACATCTCTACCATTTTCGACATGTGCCTGTATTATTTACGTGCCACAGACTTGGACTGCAGAGTTAGTCTATGACCTGATGCTAGGGCAAAGTCGTTATCCTGCAGGTGTGGGTGTACAAACGAAACAAATTGTTAGGACAAGAAATATCATCATTGGATTCATTATGACTCATTCACGAGGTTGTTAGAACCATTTTCTTATATCGACCAGCTCGCAGCGATTCAACACTATACCTAATCGTAAGTAATATAACTTTACGTGTAGCTATGCACTTTATGCGAATTTCTCATATCATCGCATCATTATATTATGTGCTAGGATGGTACAAATGGTCTTGCTTGTTCCAAGATTCTACTCTGCTATGGGGCGCTTTCAGAGATTAAATTACTTGCACATGTCAAATGTTATGTGTGTAAGCCTAACCGAGCCCAGCCTAACCTAAAATAGCATTCTCACCCCCCATACTCTGCCTGCTAAATTATACATACACATCTAAACTATACGGTGATGTTAGTTGGTAAATCACGAATGAATATACGAACACTACATTATTGTGTGATCGTAATCGTCTCCTTAGCGAATTGATCTAATAAACGCTCCTTCCCTCCTCGGGTTGCTTGGCTTGGGAAAAATTTCGTCTAGGGAAAATATCAAACATCGTGTAAGTGAGTGGGATTTCCAGAGAAGTTCACCTCCCACGATTTCTAATGAAAGAGGAAGTTGAAAATAATAATTAATTTTCGTGGAAGCTCTCTTTCAAGTACGTCTTTTTAGTCAATCTCGTATGATCCATGATCACCATGTCATATTTTCGATTATATTTCGACTTTCACCGTCTTCACCCACAGCGTCTGTAGGCATGTGGTAAGTGGGCTGCTGTTGGCCAAGTACGAGGAGAGGTGCAGGATGACTGACAAGATGAAATCTGAATCTGCATGGATTCCCTTTCATTCTCCCAGATTTGTGTCTGGGGCATTCGCTATATGAACTGCTTGCTTCCTACTGAAAACCCGATGGAGACCGACCTGGCGAAATTTGTTCCTCTTTCTCTCCCTCAGAGATCTAGCTCAGTTTTGAGGATCGGATCGGAGACGTTTCCCTCAAATGAAAGTAGCATGAGCGTGGCTCTTGTATGTTGCATGTGTGTGGAACATAGTGGCATCTCCGTCTTGAAGTGCTCCTCTTCCTCAGCATATCACCACTCTCATTTCCCACTTTCCCCATAATATTTCGCGTAGGGAAGTAGGGATCATGCCTAAATGGTCTTGTTAGTTGTTTCCTCTGGTTTCCCTGGGCTGATCAGGTTGATATGAATTGCGAATACGTGAATAGGGAATGAGTGGAAGATGCAGCTCCTCTCGTCACTCTACCTTTGCCATGTATCGAGTCGAGTCAGATGAGAAGTGGTGCTCTGCTCGTCTCAGTTGAGTCGAGGTCGACGTCGACACTAACTAAACTCGTAGTCAACTCAACATCAACAAAAAGGCAATGTGAGTGAGGCAGGGGCAAACATCAAAGGAGTTGTTGTTCCACCACAAAATGCGAGTAGTGTGCGGAGTCATATGACGAAAGACTAAACTGACAATTCCCATCTCAGCGAATTCACCTCAAACAAACAATTGCAGCCAAGTTGGAAGAGGTGGCCGTCGTGTTCGTCTATAGTTTGTGATTGTTTGTGTACAGCAGTCGTGTGCTTCTTGTCAGTCAGTTACTCATTAAAGTAGGAAATCAGATCTGCTAATTGCCAATTCCGAGAGTCACGGTTGACGGTCCCAAAAACCATTTTAGTCAAAACACGAGGCACGAGGGAGGGTGAACAAATTTGTGGAATTGAAATTGTGATTTTAATTTAAATTTGTAATTACTTGTGTAACTAATTCATTGTGATAGTTTGCTGGTGGTCTGTGAATATATTTGGTTGCGGGATCAATATCAAGCGTTTTTTTCTTTTCTGGAATTGGTAAACGAGGTGGGCGACTTCTATATTTTTATTCGTTTTAACTTGTTCTGATTAAGGATAACGGATCTTCAAGGCTGAAGGGGTGTATCTAACAATTTCATTGTCATATCATAGTTTGAACAGTTTTGTAGTACCAAAATTAAACTATTTCAATTTTTGACTAATTAATCAAATAGTTACTTCAGAGGTTGCAGGTTTTTAGGGTCTGAAAAATTCGAATGTTAAATCCAACATTCACCATCAATAGATCAGCTGATTTCGTTTTAAAACTATTTCGTTTTCTTTTCCTTAAAGTCTTTCAACTTTTTTTCTTAGCAGTGCAGTCCGTAATTTAATTTCTGGCTTTATTTATTCCCAAGCCAGGTAATTTAACAATTAATATAATATTCAGGAGTTCAGGAGTTAGTATAATATTATTTAATTCATTTCATGTGGGAGGTTGATATTTTTTTAACCTTTACGATTCAAAAACGTATTCCACTCTCAAATACGACGTCCACCATTTCTGTGTATACAACGAACGTTTACAGCTGACAGTGACAGTGCATTTAATATTTAATTCCATAATCATTTGTAGTTATTATTTTGCCACGTGTAACGTGTGAGCTGAGGTATCCAATGAACCATAATCTAATCCTTATTTATTTACGGGCTGCATTGAGATGACGATACGCTCAACACTAGTAATAGTTATTGGTTGTAATCGTGATTAATTCAGGTTCATCACTACTTCAACTGATGTTTCCCATTACACATTAGTCATGCTTGATAAGTGATCCACATAAATGTTTATCACACTTACATGAGCGCTTACAACTTCAGTCTGTAGCTAAGCTGGCATTTATAAGGAGTCGTAAATGGATAAAAGTGATTTATAATGTTGAGTGTGCTTGAAGGTTGATTATTATTAATTAAAAGTATTTTCTTTATGTGGCTCGTAGGTCAAAGTTTCCAACATGGTTATTACGAGGGATAAAATAAGTGGCGATTTTCCTTTACATTGGATGGTCTGGGAGAATCGTCATGAAGATCTGGAAGCGAAACTGAGCTTGGCAGAACCAAAGGTAACTTTCTTGAGGACTCCAATATTTAAATTGAAAACCACTGGAATGCCATCGTATTTCAGTCATAATTGGAGAGGATCTTGCTGCAATTTATGTTTAAATTTGGTTGCAGCCGGACGATTTGGAAAAGCTGGATCCCCGAGGTCGCACTCCTTTACTGTTGGCAGTCGTTCTTGGGCGTACAGAGTGCGCCATTTCACTCCTTAAACGCGGAGCGAATGCTCAGTTTGAGCATAAATCGAATTGGAATGGTGGGTACATTCATACTTATTCACAGAAGCCAGTGGACCAATTTAGAATGAAAGTTAATTGGAACTGTTTTATTCAGTGGTACACGAAGCAGTTTCTACTGGAGATCCTGAGCTGCTGAAGGCAGTTTTGGAATATCGCGATGTACAAAAGAGAAGTCAAAGGGGCGATTTAGTCCCGAATTTGCTGAAGCGTCTGAAGGATGTAATATGTTTTTTAAATCCTTGGTTTTAAGCAGATTTAAGAGCTACATTAACTTATAAATATTAATATCTTTCCTCCATCAGGCTCCAGATTTCTACGTGGAGATGAAGTGGGAGTTCACTAGTTGGGGTTGGTTTAGTAATAAATTGTATAAGAAGTTCCATGGTCTAATTGAAAGGGCTTTACTAAATTAACTCGAAATCTTTTCCATAGTTCCGTTGCTCACTCGAATGTGTCCAGTGAATACACACAGGGTGTATAAGATGGGCTCCAATGTCCGCGTGGATAGTAACATTGGAGCGACTGAGAACGACCCTAGGCAAGAAGGAGTTTCCGTTATTTTTCAAGGAAGAGGTATGGCGACTACTGTTCATGTTTTGGATTACAAAGAGCCCTTGACGCTAGTTCTAATGTGTATCTCTTTGTGTTCAGATGATTGCGTGAAAATGATGGAAATTGACCACGCCACAAAACAGGTCTACAGCAACATCATTTTGTCTGGTAATGAGAAGCATAACAGTCTCCAGGATAGTCGGGTGTATGAGAAAACTGTATCCTATCGGTTATCGAATCCTGCCATGATTTCTTATATCAATCTGGAAAAGATCGCGTTTGAAAGGTACAGCTTTGATTAAGTAATATAGTTGGCCACTTTTCGTGTAAATTACATGCGTTACAATTACATTAAATCGCAATGTAAATTATGGCGTGTATTGATTTCAGAAATAAGACTGGAATTTGGGGATGGGGGAGTGATAAGAGTGAGAAAGTAAATGGTTTTGAGTGTAAGGTATTTAGCGCCACTAATGTCGAGCTCGTAACCAAAATCCGCCATGAACACTTAAGTGAGTCTGACAAAACTCGAAGCGAGAGCGTGTCTAATTTTCAAAGGATTCTAACAACATTCGGTGCTACTGAGACTTCCGAATCAGACGCAGCTGGATCCTTGAAACAAGTAAGCATTTAATAACACAATCAATGTGAGAAATATCAATTGAATTACAATCGTTGTGGTTTTACTAAATTGAAATGGAAATCGACTTTTCTAGCAGGGAACTGCAAGTAGCAGCGAAGTCGCTGAGAGTTTGCCCGAGATTACGGCAGAAGAATACTTTGATCCAGAAGTTGTATTGAATGGTAGAGATATCGGGAAGCCGAAAGAAGCACGAACAAAATTGAATAAATTTAAGGTACGTAGTTTTTTTTACAGAAAAGTCATGCTAAACCTCGACACATCTCAGCTCTTCAACTTATCCTCAATCTTACTAAATTCTAGGCAACGGTTTGGCTCTGTGAAAACTACCCACTAAATTTGCAGGAGCAGGTTATGCCTATTGTGGATATTATGGCGCTTTCAAGTAGTCAGTTTAACAAACTTAAAGATTTCATCCAAATGCAAATCCCCGCTGGATTCCCTACGAAAATAGGTAGCATTTCGCATCCGCCACTAATCAATATCATATTCATTGTGTTGATGGTAATTGGTAATGTTTTGTATTATTTCTTTGATTTGGCAGAAATTCCGATGTTCCACTTAGTTAACGCTTGTATAACATTTCATAACATATTTGGCACGGAGGAAGAAGTACGCGGAGTCCAAAGCATACAGGAAGAAAATGGGAGATTAGCATGTGTACTGGACGAGGAGCTTTTCGAACCGCCACCGCATTACGATATCAGAATGTCAGTTACTCCCGCTCCAATATCTTCCTCGGACGACGATATATTTCGATGGACTATGGATGATGATCTCAGTGGGGAAGCTACTAGTCGCGATCATAGTAAAATGGTCGATATTTATGAAGCTCTTAACGTTCCTCGCACGGCTCTCAAGGATATCACTCCAGATTCCGATACGGAAGAACAGTTGCTTCAGAGGTTAGTATAAAATATGAAATATTATCTCTACATTTTCTTCAGCATCCGTCATTGCTAATAAGTGTTTTGTCATTTGCTAGGGCAATTGAGGAAAGTTTAATGATGGCTCGGCAAATGGAAAATCCTGACTGGCGACCATTTTCCGACACGGATCCAGCAGGTGCAACTGCATTTGTACCACCAACCGCCACACAGACTGAGGCAACTCGTCAAGACTCTGCCCGTCGTAGTAGCAGCTATGAAGAACTCCAGGCGGTGTTGGACTTGTCCCGCAAGCAACTGGAGGAAGAGGACCGAATTCGACGAGAAGAAGAAGAGAATTTGAAGAAAGTGCTAGAACTGTCTCTGAAGGAGCAGTAGCCATGAAAAGAGTTTACAATTTAATTCACTAACACGATCACCGTCATGTTGGCAATTTTCTTTTACTTTTTTATTCAACTAAACTTCATTAATTTCATACAGAAGAAATGCGAGGTGGTAGGTTTTTAAAAAGTGGTATTTGACGGGAATGAGTGAATGCAGTTCAACTTTTGTATCTGCAAGCATTTACCTCCCAACTACTTTTTCTGAACACAGTTTGTAATTGTATGCTTTCACGTAGTATTTCAAGGAAGACCAATGCTCCTTTTTTCTTACCTAACCATTTGCTGATATTGTACGCATTTATTCAGAAGTTTATATTAATTTTATAATGCCAGGCAAGTATTGAATGTAATTTGTGATGCAAGTGTAAACTTCAAACTGTATTCACTAATAGAGCATGTATGCACGTTAAGTTTATACATTTTTATTTTATCGGATCACAATAATTATTTTTTGTTTGCAAATTGCTACTTTTGTAATCTTATACACTTTGTTAAATTATTTGTAAAAGTTGTTAGTTGTTTGAGTGTTTATTAGAAACTACGCTTGGTCATCATCTGTATGCATTTATGCGCCTTCAACTTCGTTAATATTTAAGACAGCCCTCCGACAAAAAACACTGCGTCTTCCTCAGTCTTTGGTTATTGCTCCAAGGTCTCTGGCAAACACGTGATGGCGCCGCAAATGAAATTTTTTCACATCAATTTTTGGCACGCAGATTAGATCTGTTGTTTGTGTATCTCACTAGCAATTGTGATCGCTTCAGCTTTAACTTTAATGACGTATTACATTTATGATTAACGTTGTATGTTCTTAGAATTTAGAGTGGACATTGTACCTATTCTTGTAATCGTATTGCATTCTGAATTTTTATTCATTGCTCCATATACCTTGGTTACAATCGCAATTTATCCCGCTATCCGCTCTACTACTCGTTTTCCGCACTTGTCTAACTCTAAGATGATCGATAAGAGGATGCTTCACTTGTCTAATTTATTTCATTTTAAAGTTCTCCGAGCATCTTGTATCATTCCAGCAATACTTTGTTCAACTTTATACATATTTTTTTTCGTGGAACAGTGTGCAATCGAGGATGAAACAATATAATATATGTAATGTAATATGAATAAATGGTGCTGAGTTGTTTTACTTGAGTATGCGTGCGTAATGTATGGTGCTAACTGAATGAATAAATCAGAGCTAATTTCTAAACATTGAATTACTGACACTACAAAAATCAAATATAAGTATGCACATAATACTGCAACTTATTACTCATGTTTGCCAAGAAATCATGTACCCCTACTTCCTCTGAAATCATCAAAAATTTCATTTCTCTTCAAATCTGCCAAGTAAAGTATGATTATTGTCATTCCCCTTTCGATGATGCCATTACAATTTCCGCCTCTATGAAATAAATCAAATTATATATAGGCCATTTTATCCAACTCAGCATGAACGTCAGAGATTCTCTCCTTTGTCGTCAAAAAAACACAGACTTCTCCTCTCATCACCTTCACATCATCACGACATCCCATTCCCATCTTGCATTTTCTTCGAGATGCTGTTTACTATAAGGATTTCTATGTCCATCATCATCATCGCTATATAAATGCATTGAAAGAGTTACAATGAAAATGATGCATCATCATCATCTTGTCATCATAATTCAATCTGGAATCTGACTGGATGCTGGATGCATGCATCCCAAGGGAAACCTGACGTTCTCGTTAAGTAGCGCATACAGCAGCAGGACTGTTACCACAAAATGTTGTGTACCTTCTCTGTTGTCTCCGACATTGAAGAACGGTGTATAGATGCCCAAAGTTGAGTGAAATGACACGGACAAGTTGCATGGATCGGATTGTAACGTTGTAACACCATTCCTCGCGCTTACGTACAATCCTACAATCAACGCAATAATATGCCCATGTCTACAATGATGATGATATGATGCCTATTGCATCTCTCTCTCTCTCTCTCTCTCTCTCTCTCTCTCTCTCTCTCTCTCTTCTCGAGTATAAAAGTGTAGAAGCGGAGGACATCTCAGCTCTTTCTTGTTTACGGCAGAGATTGTGGACGGAACGGAGGAGTACCGCCTCTCTCTAAAAAACCCTTGATTTTCCCCTTACGACTTGTGAGTGAGGATGAAGCCACTACTGCGGTTTTATGTGCATCTCTGTCCGAACCCGAAGTAGAGAGGAGCAGAGCGACATGGATCAAATGGAGCACACAAATTGTTCTCAACTCTCACAAATCCAGTCTCAAATCTATCCATTCTTGCATACGCATACACACACAAAATATAGCAAAAAAAATATATATTAAAAAATCATCTTGTGCTTCCCATTCTCATCTTGACGAAATGAATGAACTTTGGTGTTTGGGGGAAATGGAAAGTGTGTTGTGTTGTCACTTGGACTTGGTTGCAGTGTGCACTGTCGTCCCACACAAGGAAAACATTTTAATTCCATTTAGCAACACTTGCATTTAATTCTGGGCTTGCAAGTTTGGAGACGAGTCTACGACTCCAGCTAACAAAGGTGAGTGCGTGAGAGAGAGAGAGAGAGAGAGAGAGGAACTGCGACGCTGCAGTTTGCACTTTGCATAGTTAAGATTAAGACAAGAGCACGCATAACATTCAACATTTAATGCACGATGGACAAAACAGTTTAGCCAATGTTTAATTCCGACAGTTAAAAGTGGGTGGGTGGAGAATATAGTTTGATATGACGAAAATCTTGCAAAAATGAGACGTTTCGTTTATTGTGAATCGTGACTTTTTGAACTGGCTTTACTTTAACTTCAAACTATTGACTGTGTTTCCTTTCATTATTTTCAACTTTCATTACTAATTTTGACATATTGTGATTGTTCCGTCTTTAGGCGTGCTGAGACTTCGAATGGTGGACAGTGGAAGAAATCAATTGATTGGTGGTTCTACGAACAACTAATACTGCCAAAATCCTTTGATGACATGTGAACAACGCCAGAACTCGCCGCCTCCTGCCTCCACAAAATGTAAAATGACAAGGTTTTAATGTGTGATTTGTTTGGGTGTTAAGGAGAAGGTGACCCTCCTCAAATATGAATCGTAAGTTACTCTGTTGATTTGGTAAAATTCTACAGATCGATTTTAAGTGAATTGTGCAACTATTTATTAAATTTATTCAAGTTTATTATTGTTACAGGAAGGGTAAAGTGGTCTACCAAATGTACCTGTCCCATCAAGCGAAAGCTGAAGTTACTTTTTCGTATAGACTCCCAGCGTTGAACACTTGCAATTTAATTCTTGGTAATTGACTGGAGAAAATTTGTGAAGAGAATTGAGATGGGTTCGGGAACAATCGAGTGGACCAATTGGTGTGAGGAGACGGCGACGTCCACAGCTCTGGACGTGGCGTCCGCAATCAAAACCCAATACGCTACTCAAGCAGCACCCACCCCCACCGCCAATGGATCTGAGATTAATGCAACACATGGCCTAAGTGCAGCTCAGGCGAGTGATCTCGTTCGTAGATTCGTCGAAGTATTTGCTCGTCGTCTGGAAAGTGAAGTTCTGCACAAAGGAGGAGAGAACAGCGAACCCACCGCACACAGTACCTCGTACGACTTCCCGTCAAACTCCTCCGTTGTCAGTAGTTATAGTCAAAGGAGCACGAACAGGAATAGTGCTGACGTAGCGTTACCTCACGTCCCAAATGGAGACCCGAGCTCCACTGACTACTACATTAGTCAGAATAAGCAACTGACGTCGCCCAGTGAAGAGCAAAGTCCTGGAAGATCAGCTCCCATGGAAAATGCACAACCTTCGTCACATCCAGCACCTTCCTCTCGGAAACCTTTTTACAGAAGGTATATTATAGATGTGTGATTTAAGAATAACGATAGTTTTAGTTAATTTCTTTGAAAATGTGGTATTTTAATATTTTTATAATAATCCATTCGTGTCAACAGATTATCATTCAAGGGATTCAAAAAGGGACGTTTCTTCCACAAGCAGCTGTCTGACGAAGTCCAACTCAGTTCTTCGGACAATAGGTCGAAGCAGGACAAGAACGCGAAGGGAAAGCTAGCGAAAATCCTGGTGGAATGCCAGAAGGAAGGAATAGTTCACTACCTGAGTGGGGAGAACTTGGATGGAACGCAGAAGTGGGAGAAGTGCAGATTATGTCTAGTGAAAACAGTTGGAGGCTACATGCTGGAGTTTTACTCCCCACCAAAAGCGGTCAAACCCAAATCCGGTGTATTTTGTTTCCTAATCACGGAAGCCAGGGAAACGACAGCACTGGAGATGCCCGACAGGGAAAATACGTTCGTCTTGAAGGCTGAAAATAATATGGAATATGTGATAGAAGCGTATGACACAGAGGATATGAAATCCTGGCTGCACATAATCAAATACTCGATGCGTGCGCCGACGGAGAGCAACGATAGAACCTCACAGAATCACTACAATGGATCTCTGACTGAAAATGGGAACGGAGGAGAGGAGACGAATTCGAACTCAACGAATCCTTCCTATTCCACCGCAGCTAACCCTCCTCAACTGCCACCCCGCTTTACGCAAGTTGGTTCGGCCACCGAAGAACCTGCGCAAGAAGCTAATGCCAGTAGTAAGTCTTTCAATGCTAGAGAATGAGGAAGCTTTGGTGAGAATCACTTAATTAAATTTGCTTAATACTTTAATTGGTGTGATTATTAATGTAGGTACGGCGTTAAATGGAAGTGAAGATTCACGTAATAACTCAGTACCGGTAACCAGCACCAGTGTTCAAGCGACGAGTCAAAGCGAATCTACTCCCACCCCAAGAGATATTTACTCGACACTTCAAGAGTATCCCTGGTTCCATGGAACGCTGTCCCGGTCGGAGGCAGCTCGTTTGGTATTACAGGAGGAAACAGAAGGCCATGGAACTTTCTTAGTCCGACAGAGCGAAACTAGAATAGGGGAATTCGTCCTAACCTTTAACTTTCAAGGCAAAGCGAAGGTATAATTGTGAAGCCTAGTTTTTTACTCACGATCAGTGTTAAAACCTGGAACATATTACGTCATTATTATTATTATTATTTTGTATAGCATTTACGAATGACTCTCAGCCCGGAAGGTC
>JAQFZW010003936.1:0-11551 GCA_034687055.1 Heteromurus nitidus | reverse complement strand
TACGAGTTATACACGGCGCCTGGGGTTTTCAAACATGTGGAAAATTCGTGGATAACTCGTACCTTGGTTGTTCGGGGTGCATGTCACCGCATCATGCGATGCAACATGTGTGGCTGTGGCGTGCGTGCGTGCTTCGGAGATGTAGGTAACTGGTTCGTTTGGGGTGGCTTCCATTTCCTAGATTGTCTCTCCACGTTTGTGCAATCGGTCGTAAACAATGAATTTCACTTTCATTATTTGTTTTTCCTGGATGTTGTCTGATCTTATCTTATGCAATATTTGAGATGTAAGTTATAGCAAAGTCGTGCTTTTTGCTCATTGGTTCATGGTTGCAGAGTATTTGCTTTGCATAGGTAAATTATAATGAAGATGCTGACACTGAAATGATTTTAAACTCTTCAACTAAATTGACAATGCCACTTCATCTCTCCTCGAGCGAAAAAGGCGTGGACTGTAAAATTGCAAATATTGTGATGATGAATGGTGACGAGGATTGAAAATTGAAATGAAATTGAATGAAGCAATTACCTGTAACCGGTTGCAACCCATTCTGATTAGCTTATGCCAATCTCTGAATTATATAACTCTCCTCCATATATATACTTTTCGCACAATACTCGACTAATAATGGCAGTATGCATAATGCTTGGTCTACAATCAAGCAATTTAATATTAATTCTGTTTGAAAATGATATTAAATGATATACACAACGCATTTATTTAGGTAGGTACACATAATAAGTTCACATATATGATTAAAGTGCGATGGTGACCTCCTCTGAAATACACTTCGTTTTCATTGCACCATTGATGATGATGACACTAGAAAAGTTCTTTTTATTGTCAGTGTCAGTATTACTCGGTTACACACTACACACTAACTTCATTATGCACACCGAGCCGACCGAGCTCATATTTTTCACGGTCGTTTTAACTAATGTTCAACATCATCAGTGTCAAATGGAGCAAGTTAGGATGATTTGAGGGCCAACTCTACAGTGATACCATTTGAAGCGCTCGTGTATTACTATTTACGGACATTATTTTCATGCTCTATTGCTCAAATTTAAGAGAACAAAATTACTTGGAGCCCAGAAAATAAATTTCATTAGTTATCTATATTTCGATATCCCAGG
The DNA here is from genome assembly GCA_034687055.1 of Heteromurus nitidus. Lineage (NCBI taxonomy): Eukaryota > Metazoa > Arthropoda > Collembola > Entomobryomorpha > Entomobryidae > Heteromurus > Heteromurus nitidus. Next base: position 10,415 of record JAQFZW010003936.1, on the reverse strand, counting down.
TTCTTGATTTAGGTTAGGTGGTGTATCTTGTTCGTATTGTATCTGTTGAGTTTAGGTAGACCAGCAAAATAAATTTAAAGTACAACGGCGTTGTTATTTACAGACGAGGACGATCCAAATTCAAAGTGAAACAAATTAATAACATTTGACTGAAAAGAACGATTAAAACACTTTAATCTGTTCTGTCGAATGCTACAAATTATTGTCATTAAATTCCACTTGAGTTACATAACAATGTCGACAATATTTACACGGGTTTACATTTTACTTCAAGAATTTGCGTGGTACTCGCTAGAAAAGGAAATTCATCCGAAAGTGGATTTCACAAAGAAGTTTAGAGGTGAGATGGAACTTAAAGTGACGATCGATGGGCAATAAATGAAGGGTGAAGTGAAACATCCAAAAATAGAGAATGGAAAGAATTGCATCTCATCAATCACCAACTTTCATGTGACGAGAACGAGAAAGCCAGAATTGGAGTGGGGACATGTTAAATGTTTTCAGTCCAAAGATCAATGAAACTGACCTTTCATGCACTTTGATTGTTCTGAACTTTAAAACTTGAATTTATAATTGGTTAAAAATTCTCTACCATAAATATCCTCACCAAAGCCAAAAAATGCATTTCAGTGTGAATGTTAATGTTTAAAAAGCGCCGCAATTACATATGCAAATACATGCAACTCATAATTTATGGCTATATATTTTTAGCAATTATGAGTTGAAATTGAGGCAACTTGGAGTACATTAGGACAGGAGTATATGTATAATGTCGAGAGGGACTATGAAAAGGATTGGTGATTGTCCATGGAATTTAAGGGTATTGCATTGCATCCCTCTGCATATTTACAAAATGAATGCCTCTGTTGCACTCCATAATATTTATGAACCCAACTGCATCTTCGTCATCAAACGTGTTAATACAAGATGATTTCGATAAGAGTGCTCCGATAGCATCTGCATCTCCATTTTCGTCCTATTCTCCCTCACGAACTTCAACCCTTTCGAAGTTAATCTTTTATGCAGTTACGTCGCCAGCAGCGTGGTTTTGAGTGTTGGTGTATGCAAGATCATAAATTTAAATAAGATTTACGACGTGATGATGAATTCTTGAAGGATCAAAGGCTTTGAAAATCTTCAACCTTTCTTGACATCTTCATTTTCTAAAGGATAATGAAATGCAGATAATAGGAGGAAAGAGTGATGTGAGAGTGACAGCGAAAGGTTTGATTTCGACAGATTGCAATTGTATTCACTTTCAATCAACTTTTTCAAACGAAGATATATGATTGCCTTATGTATATATAGTGCTTTAAGAAGATGTCATAATTGTATCAAAAGTTGATCCATCTCTGTCAATAAATATACAAACCCTGTCATTGAGTCCAAAATGTTGATTAGTTGTTCCTTTGCCAAAATTAAGTTCGTCTTTATCTACTATTCGACCCTTTTTCAAGTTGCGTTCTTTTGTAATTATCGAATTCATCATCATGCATGCTTCCAAATTAAAATCGATTGATGCTTAAAAGATTTCACACATCTAGATTCTGGATGCATAAGAACTTTTTGTCATTCTATATATTACGAAATGGCCATTGCCACATATAATTGCTCTGCCTGCAATTTTGCAGCCTTGTTACAGCCAGTAATTAAAATAGTTATTTGTCATGTCATCGCGCTCCGACAACGTAGTTGCAAAGAGCGTGCGATTTTGCGATTGTGTGAAATAATCAATTTGTGAAGGAGGTGGACATTCAAACAAAAAAAGAAGAGCTAGGCTTTAATAGGTGCCACATGACTCATTTCGTGAAAATTCAGCGCTAATTGCTTGCTAAACTCTGAGGTCTCAGCGTTATCGAACGGTTACTTTGCGTTGTAGTTAATTTTATTGCAATGATTAACGATGGTCGGCAATGACAAGACGTCTACCGTCTACCAACTATACAAAAATGTTGTATCCACCAGATCTACCATGATTTTCACTGGTCACCGACAAGTCAAAAGAGCTCAAAAGAGGAGCAAGTTCTGGGTCAAGAAGCATAATTCCTCCCCCTGGAGCAACAGTGTCAGAAGCAATGGATCGAATTGGATTTACAGATGCACTCGGGATACCGTAACTGCTTTCAAACGATGGAAGTTGAAGGGCAGGAGCAGAATACATAGATCATCCAGTGGCTACGTTTCGTCCAGAACTCGGGGAAGCATTACTTCCAAATCCTGGTCCGTCTTGAAGAAGAAGTTCTCGAACTCTGGAAAGAAGCTCCGGGTCAAGTCGCCCTCCTTCCAGAGGAGGCTCTGGGCGAGCAAATACGGCAGCGCCTACGAGAGCAATGAAAAGGAACACCTATAATTTTTGGATATATGAATTGAATGATTCGATATCTGAGCTTTATCAAGTGAAACTTGGAGGCACGAATATTCATGGGAAACTTACGTATTGGTATTGGTTCATTTCTGAACGGAAAATTTAGAGAAACAGAAGATTCAATCAAATTATAAGTATTGGCAGTTTGTGCAGCGGGTTCTTTACACATCTTGGCCAAACTACTATTGTCACAGGTATTTTAAGGAATCATATATGAAGTTAAGGATTCATTGCTTCTTCGAAGTTTCTAAATCGGTAAATTTGCATGGAATTCTCATTTTGCCCTAGAGTTAATGAAGAACATGGATCATGACGTCCATGACCGAAGGAGACATAAATTATAAATGTCATGTTAAATCTTTGAAAGCAGCAATCCATCGATCAATCGATAATATAAAATTAAATGAACTGTGGAAAAATGTGGAAAGCAAGTTCTCAATAAATTTCTATATTTTCTATACATCTAATCGGTGACATTTGAGACATATATGATGACAGACGCCTATCACGCGTCCAATGCAATAGCTTTACAGCAAAGCATTGGTAATGAATCAAAAATAGTAAAGTTGGCAATTGAGCGAGTTATATTTAAATAAAAATATTTCCGAGATAATCTTCCCTTCTTTTGATTGACACTTTTTAAGGTACTACTTTTTTGCTTTACGTACATTAACGATTCACATCGATTTCATTGTGCAGTAGCGAGCAACGCCAGCGAGTAAGTCACAAAAGACGACAAAAGCTTTAAATGATCCAACAATGACTTATTTTCATACAAGTGATAATGAAGGTGATCTTCTACAAGGTCGGACACAAGTGGTCCGTACGTACCGCGTGCCCACCTCCTGTATATTATACATCCTCACCAAGAACCAACTTTTCGAGAACAGTGACCTTTTCCTTATTGTTGCGTGAGTTATCCTTATTCCAAGTATTTTAATACACAAAATTCTCTCCAACCTTAACCGACACTTTTCAAAGCAAGGCTTCTCCATTGAGCACCCAACGCAACATGTTAAAAATCCTATCATCATCATCATGATTAATCAATGTCCACGAATATAAAATTTAGACATAAATGCTTAGCGTTTTAAAAGCATTCAAGATCATCTCTTTTATATAATATTTAAAAAGCACACAAAAGAGAGAAAAAGTGCAAGCAATATGCAGCATGTTGTTCACGTAGAGCAGCACACAGCGCCCGGTGTTGAAAGAGAAGTTGGCAATGATAACTTTTAATAAATTTTTCTTCTCTTCAGAATCTCTCTCTCTCTCTCTCCTTCGCCATTATTTATTGTGCCTCTTATGCAAATGTGACACTGTCAAAGATAAAAAGGGGATATATGTGAAAATGGACGACTCATCCTGCGTCATTGATACACTCACATAAATACATAATCGTTTATCATCATCACCATAATACTTATTATACCATATTTCGTCCATTATATCTACTATATCTTCCTCTCTCCCTTCAGAGTAAATTTGTGAGATTGAATTTTTGTTCAGGTAAAAAAGTCCATCTTGTCTAAATGAGCACATGAGATTCCCTGTGGGGAGGATGTGTGTGAATTGTGAATGTCAACGGGGAGAAGTTTGTATGACTTTTTGCTGAATGAGAGAAGTGTTATATAATTTACATTCTTCCCTAAAATATTCATTAGGCTCATCTTCAAAGGATATATAAAGGGCTAACGAACAAACACTCTTTCAATTAGTGCTCGACAGTGCCCATTAGGGAGCTACATGACTCAGAATTCTATTTTTTAATTTAGGATTTAGGAAATTTTACTGCCGTTCGGAATTTGTTTTAGAATTTTGAGGGCGTAAAGGACAGCAGGTACGACTGCAGTTGAGGTAGTTTATGAATAGTTGAAATTGGTTTGCACTGAAATCGTATTCAGGACATAAACATGTAAGTAGACATATATTGAAAACAGAAATCAGGCTACCAGTCACTCAACCATGGTTAAACGATTATGAATTGATTTGCTTGCGGCTCTGGCTTAATTGCAATTTGTGCAATTGCACTCTGAAATCTTCGAAACCGCAGAGAAAAGGATTGTGCGGTCGAGGTCATTTAGGTAGTCATGCTCATATTCCAAATCGACGGCAGGAAGCTGTTTTTTTTGAAGACTTTCAATTCTGTTCCTCTCCATTTTGACATTTCGACATGACCTTGTTCCTTCATTGTTCCCAGATACTGTTTTCAAAAAAGCATCACTCATAATTTGTAATAAGCATTTTGTAGTTGCTTGTATTTCATAATGATGAAAACCAAAAATATCATGAGTGTTTCAATCTCCATATCTTTTCGACTCCACCAAACAGACACCCATCACCAGCATTCATCATCATAGTTAGAAATAGATATAGTCATATATCTTCATTTGTCATTCCTTTGCTTCGTCCCCCGTTCTAACCAAAAACTCTTGTAAAAACGTAGGTTTTGACAAAAATGAAGCTTAATGATAAAAATCGCGTATTTTTCAGCTAATTTTCTTGCTAATGATGAAAAATGTGAGACTTGAGCGAGAACGAGCTCGACATTGACATCAAATCTTTTTTGGATTTGTGGGAGATATACAGATAGAAAATATCATTCAAGATTTTTTCTTCATCTTCTTTGCATGACTAACTTTTGGGATGAGTAATTAGCAAAAATTTCCTCCTCCTATTTCATCTCATTAAGTTAGAGAAACGTACTTGGGACAAGCACATTTTTATCTGTGGCCCTAAATTTTCTAAATTTGTTTTATTTGGTGTTTTATGCCACCATTCAAAGTGACATTTATGGATGGAGGCGGACCTTTGGATTGCACCCTGTAAGCAAGCAGGGTTATCGTTATCGACAACTTAATTACAATATTTAGTATAACAAAAAATGTATTCTTTTGGGTTGGGAACTTGGGATGATGTTGAGATCCTTTTTTGCTCATTTCAAAAAAATCCAAATAAATCTTAAAACTCATCATCTTGCTTTTACTTTATGCTTATTTTCTGAATAAAAGAACTATCCTAATGAGCAAGGTCATCCCTTAGAAATATTATATCCCTTGAGTTTTTCCCAGTGGCACCAAACAAACCTTCAAGGAGTGGATGTAATTATTTAATATCGTTGCATACAGTCATTGACCTAATTCTATTGTTACACCACAAACCGTAAACTCCTTCGTCAGAGAGAGAGAGAGAGATGAAAAACGAAAGAGAAAAATGATTCCATAATAACGCTCACTTTTTAATTCATCCTCAGGACAAGATGAACTTCTGGGGAGAAAAAATAGTCTACTATAAAAAATTCCTTCGTCTGGGTTGACTGATTCTCATCACCATCATCATCACTCAACGATAACACGTACCAATTTCGTTTTTTTAACTAGACCAAAAAATCCTCATCATTGTAAAAAAAGAGCCGTAAGGGAGAGAGCATGAACTTGTGCCTTTTGAGAAAACCAGTTATTCTCTGATTCAGTCAGATTCTTTTTGTGGATTAAATTGTCGAATATTTGCATATTACCAATTTCGAAGGTGAGCTTATTATGGTCCAAATGAGCGATTTTTTTCTGGTTTAATGCGTAACAGCTTTAGTAAAAAAATTCAATTGGGATGACTCACTTATTTGAGGTAGGCAGTTAGTTCGTTGGACGAATAACAAGATCTAGTTCATTCTGCTTGGGATGAAATGCCTAAAGTTATATGCACTGTGCAAAATAAAAATGTTTTTACATTCATTCTTAAAAAATGTTTCTGACGAATTCTTTCTGAAAGATTGCATCAACTACTTTTCAGAAAGAAGAATGCGAATAAGATCAGAATCCGCGTTCAAAGGTTAATACACGTGTGAAGATGAATATAATATACGAAATCGTAAGACTATTTATTGCTTGTCTTGTCCACTCCAAACATCCAAGTTCCAATAAGTTCATACATTCTTTAATTATGATTTAATTTACGTTGTAATTGCATTACGCTGAAACTAAACCAAGCCTTACTATCATCATCAGACAGAGCACATGAAGTGCACGCATATTTCATGCAACTTATTAACTCGAGCTCTACTGCTCATATCGTCGTCACCTTTCAGAAACTGCGAGATCATCTTCAAGTTCCACATGGAACATGTCATGGCCGCATGGTGGATGCATCTTCCTCCTTTTTCTTCGATTCTGATTATTCTCAATCCGCGTTGAAGGAAAATGACTTTAGCCACATGAACTACTACGTAGTTTTAATAACAGTAACGTAAGTATAAAGTAAATATTAGTATATTGAAGGCGAAAAAATAAATATCTGATCTTGGTCCTGGTCTGGTCTAATTATACAAGTTGTACCGTTGTTGCTGCAAATATAATATACATTTTTGACGATTATTTTTTTTGATAAAAAGTACGCACATAAATAAGTCGCATTTAGCATTATTCAACGTGGACATACGATGGGAAAACACGTACCGTTTTTGATGTCGTCTTAATAATTTACAGCTGCAGCAGAGCCGTTACTGGTTCGCCTTGTTGAAGAAGTACTGGTATTATTACAGTTGTTGTCCGATTCGACATCCTCCTGACTCTCATTGTCGGATTGGTTATTGTTTTTAATCTTGAGAGAGTACTCTTTCTGCTGCTCCTGTTTCTGCTCCTGCTTCACAGGTGCTCTCTTCAAACCTCCATCCCAGTCGAGGTCAATGAGTCCACCTTTGTATGCAATTTCAGCCTTAACTCGTTTTGCGAAGCCGACGGCAGACTCCCCTTCCATCTTGTACATTGGGGGAAGATACCAAACGTCACAGACAATTGCCCAAGATGTCATCATTCTGTAGAGGTAGTGAAGCATGCCGTGCTTGCTTGAGTTCCAGAACGCATCTCCGAACCGGGGATCGTATTTGATTGCTACGGGGTAAATGACAGAGTCGACTTCAAATGAGCCCTTCTTGAACTGCATGACGGCGCTGTTGTTGATACAAGTTCCTTCTGGGAAGATGAGAATGGGTGGTTTCGTCGGATCGTGGGCGTGCTGCCTAAGACGCTTCGCTACAACAGCGCGGTCCTTCATTTCAGAACGGTCGAACCAAATGTGAGGAGAAGCTCGGGCGAGTGCTCTTTGAAGTACTCCGAGGAATCCTCCGTGGCTTTGTCCAATTAGTGAGAATGTCGCGTTGCAGGAGAGGATGACAACGTCAATTGGAGAAGTGTGATTTGCCACACAAATCCCATTCCCATTCGGCTTGTACTCTTCGTCGTGGTACGTGATTATGGCGGAGAAGACGCGGGACAAGAGACCGAAACTGAATTTGCATGCCCAGTCGTTGAGAACCTTCTTCACCTTGATCTTGTCTGGAGGAATGAGTCCTACCAAACCGGTGAGAATTGTGAGCATTAGTGTGGCCAAAAGTAGGATCGCTACTCGGAGAGGAAGAAGGATAAAGTAGCGCATATAAAATCCTAGAATCCAGATGAGAGTGAGCCTCATTGAAATAAATTCGTAGCCGTGATTCGTTCTCGTGAGAAGATTCCACGAGTGGAGCTCTTCAGCTTCGAATCGGTGGGTAACTTGATCTTGAACAATGGATTGGATTCCACTCGTGACCATGTCGAAACAGTCGGAAAAGTCAAAGTCTGGATTGGGCTCATTTGTCTCTTTGTATCTTGGATTTTGGTTGTAGCCGTAGTCATCATCGGAGTCACTCTCGGGATCATCTACTTCTTCTCTGACAATGGGATGTTGAGTTTGTTGCGATTTTTCAATACGTTGTCTGCCCTTCTCGAAAAGGAAGAGGAGAAACTCCTTGTATCGCTCACGAACTCCAAAGATTTTGTGGAGGAGTCCGAGTGTGAATAAGGTGATGGTGGGGATGGCGAAAAGCGCCGTTAGGAAGGCGGATATGATTACTTGAATCATGGTGACTAGGGGCCGTTATCTATTTAACGTATAAATACAAAAGTATTACTTCAACGGTCTTTGAAAACTTTAAAATTTAACTATGTACAACTATATGCACAGGTAAGATTTAAGATGAAAAGAAGTTATAACTTACAAAAATTTGGCAATCCCTTGAATATTCTCAAAAGTGGGATAATTTTTGGATCTCCTCTCCATCAAACTTACACACAACCTCCTCGTTCGTGGATTCACAGTTCACTCTCAATCACAAATCCCAATGCCATTTCGATACGAGAAGGCAATATGTAAGCGGAGTTAGGTATCTGCGATCCAGTCCATGGGTTCATATCAATGTACACGTTTTTTTTCGTGAAACGTCACATTTATAAACTTGGGCTTCATTTTTGTCCTCCTATCTGATATGCAGTTTGAACCTTTCCAATTCCATATTCCATCCCAACTCCCAACTACTAATTTCAGGTCTCTCTCTTTGAGCTTTTTATCTGAATCACGTCTTAAGAGTGTGTACAATGAGACTGCCTGCACAAGTGTGAAGCACATATATAATGTTATGTATAACAGACACTTATCAGAGCCATGATTCCAGCGGACTTTAAAGACACACAAATCATCGCATATATATCACACATTGGCCATAAAAATCCTTCTCAGAAGCAGACGCAACTTTGGGAGCATTGCGGAACAAAGTCCGCTGAGGAGAGGAGTTTCACTATCGCTCTGAGGCTTTTATTATACATATTTCATAATAACATTGCACTCTGTACTTTTTTTGCCGGTATTTCGTCCATATATGTACTGATATTTTGGTGTGCATATATGCCGGTAGCGATGTACGTGTGCATCATGTTGACACATTGTGATAGCGATAATGAGAGTTTTTCGATTTCCAATACCAGAGAAATGTGACCTTTTTATGTACTTATGCTCTGGATGGAGACGTGCGAGTTTACTCAAATGCACACGTGCTTCCGTCATCTTCGTAATTTCTTTGGGAGGTAGGTTCAGTGAGTGATGCAAACTCAGGGTGGATGCAAAATTGTCAAGTGGAAATTATATTGTAAGGCATTGTCAAACAGGTACACACGAACGTGGTCAATGTTCAAGTGTCATTAATATTTTTAAAGCCAAAGTTAATCCATTATTGACGCGATTTACGCTGAAAGATATATGATTTTTGGCTTTTTTGCTGATTCTGATAGGTAACGCGTAAATGTAATTGCTAATCTGCAACTTCAACTTTCTGAGTTGAATGTGAGTGCTAACCTGATATATTTAGTCTCTGAATTTTACTTTTATATGAACTTGAAAAGTCGGGGTTATCATCCTAATCACAATCATATCTTCATCTTCCTATCTGAGGCTTTTTCTATCTGGCAAACTAGGATGGAAAGAAGCAATTACAAAACGCTTACAAAACGTGTGGGCTAGCTTGAAACTTTTTTCCAAGTTGACCTGATACAAGAGGAATATTTTTGGTTGAAGTAGAGCTGGACGAAACTGATTTATAGGCTTTGATGTGATTGCATGATGAATAATTGTGATATAAGAGCAGTTTTACTTTCATGGCTCCAAGGCTGGATACGGACACTTTTGAAAGACGATGTAATTAGAACTGGGAACTGGTAGAATTGTGCAATCATACTTGGTTTTGGCAATCTAAATTAATATCGTGGCGTCATCAGCGTTGATAATCATGAGTTCATGCAAAAGTTCAACATTTCTGGTGTAATGCGGTAAGAATGTCTTTTCAGCCGTTTCTAGGTCGTATTTTTAGCATTCTGTGCGATATAACAAACGGAATTTTTTTGGAGAATATCTTTTCAGAATTTGCGGATAGCTCAACATATCATCAAGATGGAAGTGTAGTTTTGTAATTCACATCATATGCAAAAAATTCTTATACAAAATTGATTGCTACGTATGTGAGAAGTTTGAAGGGTGCCCATTCAAAAATTATAAATCCATTACTCATGAAATTAATATGTCGCCGTTTAAAAACAGAACTAATTCAGAAATAACCAAAACATTGATTTTACTTTTCCTGTAGCTTTACGCATGTAGATGCAACGCATCTTAAAGTATTCATTTAAAATATCAAATATATACCAACGTCGAAGTACGGCACTTCATCCACAATGTGGATTCCACACTG
>JAQFZW010003935.1:0-11558 GCA_034687055.1 Heteromurus nitidus | reverse complement strand
AGTATAAAAAGACTTCAATTTGTGAATTTCATGGCCTGTTGTTACGCTGAAAGTCTGGGGGAACCTCTGCTCATTTTATCTTGAATCTTTCTTTGCCCCCGACGCGTTTTTGACTTAGTAAAAATATTCAACTTTTATATCTAAAGCTACGCCTTGTGGTTCTCGCATTCTCATTTTTACACGGCGTGTTTCTACCTGTACTTACGTAGCATCAGTGTACAACTCACCATGCACTCGAAAACATCTCATTTTTAGAAAATCATTTCACACAGTCCTCTTTTTATTGAACAATGATGATACGCCAAACAGGATTTAAGGTGGATTTCGGTTTATTACCAACAAAACTCACATGTAACCGGATGCAATAATAATAATATGGAGAATAATGTTCAATAAAATGTTCAAATCCCTTCCAAAATTAAAGTTTATCAAAAATGGCACCTCAATAATGCCCAATAGGGTAGCCAGTTCCATGTACGTCGCAATAGAGCATCCTGATGTTTGAAAGGGTAGCATCATCACCTGCAAAGATATAAATCAAAAAATCATCAAAGTTGAAGTCGCATTTGAAAACAATTTTAAAGCGAAGTATATTTTAAACTTAAAATTTTATTTTAACCATCTCCTTGATTTGGTTGCACTTGAGTTTGAAGTCCACATACACCTTGAGCCTTGTTGCAGTGTCTCTCCTCCCTCCAGCCCGCTTGATCCAAGCCATCTCCAACAATTGATTTGAATTGATCCACCTGAGCCAGTGAAGAATGCAATGATATTTGTGACTGCCAAGTCATCCGATAATTAATGAAATGGCAAAAATGTTTGCTGATATGCAAATCTAGAAATATTAGGTTAATTTTTCTTTCTTCTTTTCTTCATCTCATCAGTTCTTACTTGTGTGTACTCCTAAAGCTTCTTACAGCACATGACTTTCTCTGAAGAGAACAAGATTGTTAATTTCCCCAAAATTTTTACAATCAAAATATCCATTCGAAATGAGAACAACAGTAATTATCATATCTTTAGTTTATGCCCGGGCCTACCTAGTTCGGAATAACCCACTTCGAATTACACTTCGACAGCCACCAAGCTCGGGACTTGGGACTGTCGCTGGATTCTCAAAATGCGGTGAGAATCCAACAACACTGTGCAAATATAACTAATGCTTGTTTCAGCAGACATCACATCTGTCAAGTTAAACGATTTCAGTGAAGCGAGAACGCAACCCCTTTTGAACTCGTGGCATGGTATCACTGCGAAGCAATGGAAAAGCCGACGAACCGTAGACACGAAAATATTGTACACCAAAACAATGTCAAATTATTTAAAAAATTACTATTTTCCAGATATTACGAAGTTCACATAATATTCTTGTGGGTTCTGTCTTTAGTAAGGATGGAACGTGTAAGTTTTTTCCTCTCTCTCTCTCTATTCGTTTATAAAATTAGCGTGAGAATATGAAGCGATTTAATTTTGATTGTGACCGCGTATAAACGTGCAAGTGGAGTACATTCATAATTTCATGTAAATTACTGCGATGCATATTCAAATTATCGCTTCAAGTTATCGTCACTTAAAATCGTTATATGTTATCGAATAGTGAAAGAAAAGCGATGTAAGATTTTGAAAATTCGTGGGAATCCTTCCAGTTTTGACTCTTGAATTAGCGTTTTTCAGATTAAATTTCTTTGCGACACGTGGATATATAATTTTACTGATTTAAAAAAATTTATTAAATCAATTTTCATTCCAAAATCAGTAGACGTCAGCAATATAATAATTTATGTCCATCATAATCGATAAGATTCATAGTCATCCTGCTTTCAATAATATTTTTTTCGGACGAGCTATTAAATAGTTTAGTAAATCTTTACTTCCAGACGCTCCTTATACATATATTAGGGAAGTACTGACAACTACTATCACGTATAATATCATTCCGAGTTGAATCTTTAATAGCCTTACCTGCAGCAATGCATTGTATATGTAAAATTGATTTGAAAATTTAAAAGGTACAATTTTCAAATCAATATTGTTATAGTGAGTTTTCATTTTCTTATATGAAACCCCCCTGGTTTTATGTAACAAAGAAAATGAAGTTTCATTTAAAACTGTTTCCTGTTGTCCCCGTTATTATTTCGACCGTTTTTCTCACTTTGCCCCAAATTTTACGCATTTCACACAAAAACATTTTGCTCAGAGTAAGTAAGCAATCCCTATTAATATTTAACCTAATTCTTAATACCTGTTAATTAGAGATCTTAAAATTCCACACTTGTTGTTATAGTAATTTTTTATTTAAAATTTAACAGAACTGTTATTATTCCCTTTCTTCCACTTTATGATTGAAATAGAACATAGGTATAAAACATTAATATTAGTACGACTTAAAGTAGTTTAGCATAATATAATCTTTAAATTCGTTAGCTTGTATTTAGATAACAAGTAATTAAGTTATACATACATCATCTTGGTAATTACAAATTAGGTACAAGTAAGATTTCATTCCTTCTTCTTTCCTCGCCATTTCATTGAGAGTACCATAACCTAAATTGTTAATTATATATTAGTTTACTCATCATTTCGGAAAATGTTTTAGAATTTCCGTGCGACATAAATATAATAGATTAAAAATATTAGTTCCCATATTCCTTGAATTCCCTCCTTGAAATTAATTTCCTTCCTCCGTACTTAACCGAATTAGATAAAGTAATTGATTATGGATTGATATTAAATTTAGTTCATAATCGCCCGGATCCGGAAACGAAAAATAATATGCGGGATTTTGGACGCATGATTCGGTTTATTTGCGAGGAGAGGGTGATGCGATTATTATAACCTTCAAACGTGGTATGCACACATTTTCGTCTTTTAACTGCAGATTTATTAATGATTGTTGACGTTCGCTTTATGCGATCAATTAAGTTTAACCGGTATTAAAGAAGAACCATACACAAAGACCTCATAATATGTTTATGCATGCATATTCACATGTTCCTATGATATACAAATCCTCTCGTTACAACAATTGCCATTCAATTACATTTTATCTGGGGTTTTTAGTCGCCATCCCAAACTTGTCAAAACAATGACGAATAAGAAAAATCAAATCGATTATTGCAAAAGCTCCAATGGGAAACTCTATTCTGAAACATGCATGGTCTTTTGCCACCTTCCTCAAGGCATCGCCAGCATGTATCATGCTATCATCATCACACTTGAACGCAAATTTATAAATTCTGTCTCGCACCTCGACCTCGGCTGCGTTGGACAAGGGAAGTAGAACAACGCGCCACACTTACTGAATATTTGATAATGACGAAGCCGTTTATAGATTCGCGTGCAATGTTTACGCGACCTAAACCTGTTGTGACGCAAATCCAAATGAAATTGAAAAATGGAAAGAGGGAAACCAATTTAAAAGCCATCGTTTAAAATTCTATCTATGCGCAAAGTTTAATTCTGAAGGTAATCGGAGCATCCATTCCACTTCAACCACTGCTTCAGCCGCCTTCAGTGATATTCTCGAAACCTCCAAGCATTTTACATGGAATTCACTTCGCTCTTTTGCATGCAATATTGTTATATCTAATGACAAGAAGATATGGCAAGTATTTAAACAACAATTTATTAAAGCATTGGTCATTGGTCCTTGAATCATTGAAAATGTGTAATCCAAATATTTCTCAGAATTTAGAATATTTCATCCAAACCCTTCTTTTATTACTTCTACTTCCCCAAGTTCTTGGTGTGCATATTTCTCGATTCGATCCATTTCACCACCCAAAAAGTCTTCGCGATAAAACGCCCACAAGAGAACTCAGTCTAAAGAGTCTGCTCCAGTCTGCGGAAAGTTGTTTCGTTGCGTTGAAAAGTTATTCCCGAGTTGACTTTGAATCCAGCTTCATCATAGTTGTTCACCTATATCGCAAACCCGCAAGGACTACATCCATTCGCAATGAAATATTCTGGGTTCCTGGAAACGCTCCTCATAACTTCGAATTTGAAGAGCTTCGCTGCCCAAGCGAAAAATATATGACTGGTTACGAACGATGCACAACATTCAAAAATATACTATGATCCTTTCGGTGTTGCAAAAAAAATGTATAATGCTTCTACTGCGAGTAGAATAATAATATTTATGCTGCGAAAAAAATATCGAAAGGACATAGTATCTGTTGAACGTTGGGCAACGTATTTAATCCTATATTTTATTATTATTCCTCTCGAATAATCCAACCAAACCCATAGGCCTCTGTACAGACATCGACTTCTACCCTTTCGTCTCGAATACGAAACCGTGGAAATGTGAAATTTGGATAGATCTTTACCCTCCGACGTACCTGATGAAAAATCCAACCAACCGAGAGATAGGTGACTTGTGGGAAACGCGCGTCTTTTACTACTTTCACTTTGATAAGAGAAAGGTTTGCCAGACGGTGAGTGTTCAACCGATGCACATGTTGGTGGTTGACACTCAGGAAAACACTCCTTTCGCTTCAAGACTTGACATTGGAATTTCATGGGCTAAAACGAAACTCCGCTCCGGTGGCAAACCATACGAGTACAAGGAAAAAATCATGTTTTCGAGTAGCACATTCGTGGTAGTCTACACACTTTGGGAAGGTGACCAACAAAGAAAGCACACATCTTCATTAATCAAGTGCTAGAAATCAGTGTTTGTCCAGAATGTCGTGAGTGAGACGAGAATGCAATCACTCTAATATCCCACTCGAATAGTAATTTTCCAAATTTGCTCGATATCGCTCGTGGAAAAGTCAATCCCTGCAAAAAATGCTTGTAAAAAAGATGGGATGTGCTCCGGAATGAGCTGAGTGATTTGATTGCGGTAAATCAGCAATTCATGCTGTGCCAAGATATTAGCGAGGAACTATGGACTTCGCCCAATTGGAGAGTCGGAGGAAAGGTAGCTGGCGGCTATGTAACTCTTCTCACGTCGATCATGGCGAATTTCACATTCGAGCTTCTCGATATCAGTGGAGATTGTGAAAACTCGAGAATAGTTCCAAGATCTGTGGCCAAGTTTGGAGGTGAGGCTCTACTCGAGTTTGGAACGTATTGGGGCACAATTGGCCAAGGTGATAATTACTCGCTACCATTCTCGCCGGAATCAATTGGGTTCGTGAGCTGCTTCAAGCCAACCATCTCGCCGTACGCATTCGAGGAGTTATTTCGAGTTTTCGATAGTGTCACGTGGATCTGTGTGCTCAGCTTTCTACTCGTATTTATCCCAATATTTTTTCACATTTTTCTAGCGAAAGGAATGAGTGAGAACCAGTCGCCAGAACCACGACGAACCCTGCTGGAAAGCGTTGTATGAAACATTTTAGCCCAACTCAAGGTACTCCTGGAACAAGGGGACCCTTATCCAGCCTCTTGCATGAAAAGAGCATTTTGCCGAATCCTTGTCGGGATAATCCTCCTCATGGGCATTATTTTAAGCAATGCATACAAGAGCGAAAATGTGTACAACATAATTAAGCCTCGAATAGAGATTTCGTACACAAATATTTCCCAGTTGATCTATGATGGCTTCGAGATGTTCACATGGTTAAGACCCATCTCGAAATTAGACGTGTTCAACGCACGATTAACGCAGCGGAGTAAACACGAAATTGTTTCGGCTAATTTCTTTTTCACGCTTCAGATTAACTCAGTTTTGCATCAGATGCGAGCAACAAAACTGATTCCGTCCTCAATTCTAAGAACGTCGAGTATTTGACGTACCTCGTGAACAGCACGAGGCTACCAGAATTTGCGTTGAAGTTTGTACGCGAAAGTTCAGAGTACTTAAACCGTTTGCTAAGGGAGCCAAAGGATTTCGAATTTGATGAGAAACGAGAGTGGCTCCCGAGAGTGAAGGAGGTGGAAAATAAACTAATTCTGAATCTGCTCAATCCATGCAATAAGACTGCTTTTGTGCTGAGCAAATCTAAAGCCTTTGAGTTTGGGAGAGAGTTGAAGAGGCGAGGCCGCTCTCTCGTTCACGTTGGCGTCGAAGATAGCATAACGATGAAGGTGGGATTTCATTTTAAAATCTTTAACAAAATTACCTTCACCAGTCTCCTTGACCGAATTAGCGTAGCAGGGATTTGGAACTGGTGGAACGATTTAGTTGTTGATCGAGAAGTCCTCCGACAATGGAATCCCTGTCAGGCCAAACATGGCTGGGAATATTTTGGTGGTCTTCACGTTGTACATTCTGGGTTGTTCCATTGGAGTGCTTCTCTTCGTTGCTGAATGCGGGTACAACTTCATCGTGCATATAAACGCCGTGTGGAAATCAGTAACTACAATGTGTAGGAGTGATTGCAAGTCTTTGCCGTTCAAAAATTTGTTAAATGGTCGTAGAAAAATATTCTGTCGCGAAAAGACAATAGGAACAAAAGCACAAAAGGAATTCATGATTCGCATTCAAGTTAAATCAAACTAAACTAGCTAGTAACTTGTTATTCATGGGCAAATGAATTCATGTGCTAATGAAGATATCGTGGCGGAGCTGATCTGATGCATTCTGCAAATTATCGTCACTTAAAATCGTTATATATGTTATCGAATAGTGAAAGAAAAGCGATGTAAGAATTTGAAATTTTTTGCAAGTTCGTGGGAATCCTTCCAGTCTTGACTCTTGAGTTGGCGTTTTTCACATAAAATTTCTTTGAGACACGTGGATATATAATTTTGCTGATTTATTAAAAATGTATTAAATCAATTTTCACTCCATAATCAGTAGACGTCAACCATATAATAATTTATGTCCATCAGAATCGATAAGATCATCCATTCATAGTCAACCTGCTCCCAATAATATTTTTTCGGACGGGCTATTAAATAGTTTAGTAAATCTTTACCTCCAGACGCAAGGCATGTATTTGTGGTTAATTTAAATCCTTGACATTTTGTCTGGCTTACACTGCTCACTGTGGCGAATTTTTTTCAATTTCAGCTTTTCAGCTTCGCTGCGCAAGTTGATAATGGATTGGTGACGACGACGACTGGAATATTAACAAGTTTGTGATATATTGAACGTGGAAACCCTTTTGGAGGCGCATGCATTTGCATACGTTGTCAGCGAAAAACGACATATATAATAGTTTAATTATTCATGAACGATGATATGCATTATATATAATGTAGCTTTGTCCTAAACAAGAAACGGCTAGACCAAAAGACACATTTTTCTCATTCTTATTTTCAGCTCAGTAACGATTACGTGCTTAAGATCACACTCCTTGAATTATAGGGACTGGATTTTACCTGAAATTGCTATAGGACAGAACCATATTCTTTTAAAATGCTTTTTATTAGTAATTTGCTGTCTGAAGTAAGGAAGACCTTCGACGTAACAACTAAAATCGGAAACATATCATTACAATATCCATACAAACTTGTTTCCAACAACAATGGTGAGTCCCAAGTTGAATGCAACAAGGCATTTGGCAAGTGTTCCTATTTTCAACTTGTATTTCCTATTTCGGCTGGAGTCTTGCTCCTCTACCGAGCGCACACGGAATCATTAAAATCGACAGTCGCAGAAACCTCGTTTAAAGCCATGGTGGGTTGTGGCTGTCTCTTCTGCTCATATTTTGGCTCCTTTCAGTTCATTTACTCCAACCAAAACGCAAATTTCCTTTCCCAACTTCTCAAATACGAGAGAATGAATGTGAAATGTTCCAAATCTCAGTTGATTCTGTTGCACCCCGACTTGTACAGAGAATGCCGATACGTTCAACTTATTTCCAAGTTATTTCGTATTTCCTTGCTTTACTATCCTCTAGTATTATCCATTCCTAGTGCAGTAATGCACAAATTCCCATTGAACTGGATGTATCCCGTGATAGTTGAAGGTGAAAAATATCTTCCACTGGACAACTTTATTGGACAAGTATTGTTGAGGGTTGTTGTGGTCTGGAGTAACTACATGGCTTATCGAATTGCGTGCATCTTCGTTATGATTTCCCACGTCACGTCCCTTCTGATCCCATCCTTTGCGCTGAAGTTGGCAATCAAAATGTTTGAAAGGTAATAAGCAGGAGAGTAAATTGAAAAGTCCAGTATATTTCAGTTGCGCAATAAATGTATAAATTATTTGTATGCTTTTTCTAGAGCCGTAAGTGCTGCTTCCATAAGTGGCATTCAGGAAACACTGGATTTAGTAAAATGCTACCAGCAAATTCAGCTCCTTGCCTCAACTTACAATATCATTCACCGAAGTTCATTCATGGCATTTGCCATCGTCGGTGCTCTCTCCGTTCACTTCACCACTTTTTACGTTTTGCTCTCCATGTCCAACTCTGGAAATAAGGACTTGGCCACTTTTCTGATAGTAATAGTTCCCTGTGGTATTTCCGTTTTGGCAATTTTGTTCTTTTTTAAGTATCTAGCAAGTGTGTACGATGCGAGCAAGAAAATATGTGGAAAGCAGTTCTGCGCTGGTCTAGTGAGCAGAATGAGCTCTTCAGATGGAATTGGCGGGGCTGGGAAATTGTTACGAAGATATTGGAAGACCTTTCGAACTATCAAGGTCGAGTTTTTCTCGAACAACTTCTTTGAGAGTTTGACTCCTTTGGTGATTTTCGACTTTGGTAACGATTTGGTTATCCAATTAATCCTCTTGGAGAGGGGAACTTGATTTAAACCTGCTGCAAATTGGTGTGATATACGTATGCATATCTTGGCAATTAGTGAGCCATTAGTCGATCTAACAAGAATACGCTTGAAATGTCCAAATAGTTCAATTGTTCAAATTGAACAATTGAACAAATTGGTTTTTGTGTTGTCACCAAGTTCCTTCGTCCTTTGGCTTTTGGGAAATAATAATCTGCACTTTAATTCTTTATGTACATAATAAATAATTTTATTCAATAAAAATCGAAAATTTCAATCACACATCATTTATGGTGATGGTATACTCCCACAAGAGTATACTCCTTTGTTGCACACGCTGTAGGATATGCAACCAGTGCGAGTCGGCATTAATCTGTTATCTTCATATTCACCGGATGCAACTGGCAGCTGTCAATCCAACCTTTACCGGTCTTACATAATGAAATTTAATCTTTCATGTGAGCATTAACTTATTCAACCTGCATATTAAGTTCAATGCTCGAGAGCATTTCACTCTGAGATGATGTCAGCACTGGCAGTCGTAAAATCTCCAGTCTCAAGTATTTTTGTTAACTAATCACACACATATTAAAGCATTTGACAAATGTTTCAATACAAACTGCACCCATTTTGTTTTTGCTTCGTCTATAAAAAACAAGTAATCTGTAGGCAGGACTCAGGCCATATATCACGGCTCCCGACTTTGTTCACTTGCATTAGCTCATTTATTTTTCCACTTCAGATCCCGTGAGTCACCCGAATATGCATAGCATTATTCTTTTAGAGAATATTTGGTTGTGATGTCCACTGTAAACTTTGTTGGTTTAAGTTGTTAGTTGAAACCACTGCGCCGAGACACGTCAGTCTACTCTCAGAAATGTCTCACCAAGATCAAAGTTGCTGGTCCGTTGTTGCGAGCAAGATATTCGGTTTCTGTGGTTTCGGTAAGTTTATATTTAAAATTACTGATTTTTAACTGGCCTATCAGTTCACTTGATATATTTTTTTAATTAGTACCACAAACGAATCATCCTTCACCGAGTTCTGCTAAAACTAGAGTACGCACTGGAAACGTGGATTGTTGCAATTGTTGTAACGCAGGCATTCCTGAAACTAATGAAGACCAAGGAACGGAGTATGTCGACGAGGATGATGATCTTCTGGGTTCTAATCTGAACAACGGTCAAGTCGGAAATCTAGCAACAAGTCAGACGCCTATTCAACTCCAACCACTACGGAAAAAGCAAAATCATAGCCAGAAAACGAATCAAAACATATCCCCTCAAGCTCAAAATGTTCTTCTCTCCATCCCCGGTGCCACAAGATCATCATCATCATTCCTTTCCAGCTTTTACAAAGCTGTTGAAGTTGTCGAACGAGACCCGGTCTATCTCGATATTCACAAATACGTTAAGAACGGGCAAGTTGACAACTGCAAGATTGACGTCACTCAAATCATTCGAATTGTGAGAAATAATGACCAAGAATTCGAGCATGATAATGAACTCAGCAACAAGTTTCGAATGATGCTCTGGCAGGGCTCTAAACTCGCAAACATTGCTTCTATCCTACAAAACGGCTATCAGCTTTCACACTCACCATGCGGCCCTGGGATAATCTTCACGGATAGGGTCTCTAAGAGTAACTTTTGTGATAGAACACCTTTTGGTTCCAGGGCGTATCTCCTCTTGTGTGACGTACTTCTCGGGGAGATGTACCACGCGAGAGGAGTCCCTAGCCAACTCAATCAAGTTCCATCTCGCTACGACAGTGTCATGTGCACTGGGAAACTTGTTCCAGATCGGGCGGAGAATTCGGAATTGAGTGGAAGTATTATTCCTTGCGGAAGCACGATAAACAATACCAAGTTTCCTTCTTACGACGTGACATACAATGAGTATATCGTTGATGACGGGAGCAAAATCAAAATCATGTATTTAGTGGAGCTCGCTTTCAATTGATGGAAATAAAAATTTATTTTGTTTAGCCATGTTCATGTCTGTTTAATTATGACAATAAATGCATCGCCAACAAGATTTATGCTGTGTGCATGTAATTTTTTTATCATGTATTTGGTTGAAACATTTTTTATCATGTCAAGGGAATCCAACTAAATGCTACGTTATCTTTGTTTTAGAGAAAACATGAATTAGTTGGAATATGGTGCACATTTGTGCTAACGGCAGCGATATTTGGCTTGCAATAGCCATCTAACAACACTAACAAGTTAAATCGGACGAAATTATAAACTCAAGTTGAACACAAGTAAATAAATCCTTGCATCAGTTCAGTTATAAAACATTTTTTTATTTATCCGCACGGTTGAATTGTCACAAGAAAACCATAAATATGAATTTAATTTGAGACCAATGAAATAAGTATTGATGAGTAGGGAAATAAAATATATTTATCGAACATCTAAAAAATAAATCTGATTAATACCTCGAAGACCCCATTCTTCAGCGTATTTTTGAAGTAAGAATAATTGTAATGGACAAATTGCTGATGAATGATAAACATTGCTTGTTTCAATAAAAATCGCATTTCATATAGTGACAATTTTGGACAAACCTCCACAGTCCGCACACACTGGCCACAGAAGGTATTAAACAAGGAATAATTACATGCATCCGTTATGTCAATAGTCGGATCGTCCACAGAATACATACAAATGAAAATTTATGTTGTGCATTAACATTTTACACAAAGTCGAAGGTCGAATTTAAATTTAAAAAACACAAATGAAGCATAACAAATTTAATTTTTCTTTAATTTTCCAAACCGTGTATTATTTCGTTAAACGAATTAGAATTTTGTCAACACAATCATTTTTAGTGTGATTTAGTAGATTAGATTTAGACAATAAACTCAACTGGACCCATCACTGTTTGCTTAAAAGCAAAAAGACGAGGGTCGCACTGATTCAATGCAAG
>JAQFZW010003934.1:0-11561 GCA_034687055.1 Heteromurus nitidus | reverse complement strand
GAATTCATATACTCTATAGGTCTTGGCCGGCCATAAAAGATGGCTAAAGTACTCACCCCGGATGAAAGATTGTGTTTAATGTAATAAAAATGTCATCGACTGCATTAGCTCCTACCTTAAATTTTCAACTTTTGACTGGTTTGTCACCCTTATTTGCCCCCAGTGTCATCCATAATCCATAATGCTTTTTAAATGAGGCTCAAAAATTGGGGGTGCCAAAAAATTCAAAAAGAGGTGCCATTCCGGGAAAAAAATGAATACGGAACGATTTAATCCAATGATGAGTGGATCGTACAAGTGATTATTCCATCATTTACACGTTTGCGGATATCTGAGAACTGGATCGGTATGCGGTTTACATAAAAACACGAACAAAGAAGTTAATACAAGAGGGCTCACTTTGCTATGCCAAATTTTTTGAGGTTGAACGACATAAATCTTCAGAAGTAAAAATTGAATAAAGAAGTGTGCTTCCTTTTCGACAAACATTAATAACACAAAATAATACAACAAATTCTGGCTCTGAAACACCTTAAATAGAATATGAGTACAACAAAGAAATGGACAACGAATCAAGAAATACGTAAATTTATCCATCCTTCCATCCCACAATAACATCTACCTCACACATTTTCGAACCAAACGTTTACTTGCCTCAGATAGCATTCCGCAGCTCCGGTAAAACAACATTAATATAATTATATTTTGGTACATTCAGAAAGCATCCATTTTTCATGAGACCGGTTAAGGAACGTGGAGTTCAACGACATCCAGGAAAGAGATTTCTTTCCAATGAGCACCCAAACATCGAATTTTCAGATATTTTTTGAAACAAAGCATTTTATTGACATGTAATCCAATTTTGTTAAGCGTGATGTTTATTGTATTGTGTTCACGTTATTGTAAGTACAGTAACATGACGTTGGTCTGATTCCGGAGTTTAGTTTGAGAGTTTGAGCTTGACTCATTTAGTTTATGGATATCTGTTTACTGAAAAACTTGCGGCTTCCATTCTTGAAAACTATCTAGAATTTTAGAAACAGTTTTCACATAAATTCCACAGAATTTAATTCTCTACAGTTTGTCTGACACATTTTCCCGAAGTATATGACAGTTTTCAAGAATGGTCGATTGGCACAATTTTACCAAGTAGCCCCGTTACAACCTGGATGAATCTACTTCTTATAGACAATATTCCAACAAGTAAAGTTATCACTAATTAGAATAAAAATCTTCGTTTACATATTTCTGTAGGCATTTCCTCTAGAATGGAAAACTTCGACTCTTGCCAAAACATGTATCCGAATATCGTAACGAATATACACACTCTCATTGCTACTGTATATTTCTGGCTTCTTAAATGGTGATATTTTAGGGTAAATGGATGGATTCAATACGCCGGCGTCGGTTATAGATTTCGAACATTGTTTCTCTGTCTTGTAAACTTAAGTCATTCCATTTCCCTATATTTTTATGGCGACGAGTCTTTAGACGTGTTATTTTCGAACTGGGGAATACCAAGAACTGAAAATATTAATTAAGATATACTTTTCAAACAGTAAAATATGCATGTGCCGCTTTGAAAACTTATCGATATCCACAAGGCGGTAAAGCTCAATAATAAGACGAATTTTTCATGTAAGGATGTTGCTTATAAAATGTAATTCATTTCAATTGTACTGTCTAACTCTACTTCATATTCATGTACCTCTATTTAATTACTCTTATTACGTCAAGTATCTACCACAACCTGGTGAGTGCATTTCACATGCTGACCACTCTTGAAACCCCCCAAATCAAATGACTCTTGTTCAATGCATTCTGCTCCTGAAATTTGAAATTAAAGCCCTAAGGTTATTCTTGAAATCAGCCAAAATTAAACGACAAGTATTGTTCTTGTTCTATATTTTATTAAGATTGTTCTGCCACAATGCCTTTTAAGTATAACAGTCCCCAAATAAATGCCAGCACCTAAAACAACAAAATTCATGCATCATATATGCCTTTTCCGTTTGAACATTTTCGTTTTCGACATCCCACGATATCCGTTTTAACTGTTTTAAATAATCCTTCTGTTTTAACAAAATATTCGAATATACATAACGTAACACAGTATTGCTTACACCAGCCACAACTTTCTCCCATTTTCGGAAGTTGACCTCTGAATTCTCCGATTTTAATCCAAGAACATCGACCAGCTCGCTAATTTGAAGCGCTGAAAGAATGTACAGAACTCCTGCCAATGTAACCAAGACAGCTGCGAATGCGTGGTATCCGGTATCCTGCAGTATACGAAATGATTCTATGATTATTCCTCGAAATAATTCATAAAAGCACAAATTTAATTCCGTTTGGTAACTTACCACAAGTCTTATATATCTTGCATTTGGAATATTTGGATCCATTTTAAGCGTGACTGCCAAACTCGCCGGAGACAGAAGAAAGCAAATTATGATAATTGAAACGAAGTAATGTTCGAGGGCTATTGATGGGCATTTAACGTGAATCTGCTGGGATTCTAGGAACTTCTTAGTTTCTCCTTTGCAAACTTCGTATAGTTTCATGACTGGAGTGTGAGGAAAATTAGAGAAGTAAAATGTTTTGGTCCAGCTGGACTGGAAGTGTGAATGTAGTCCGACTCCTAATGTAATAAGACCCAGCACCTGTTTTGAAAAATATATTTTTTGCGTCAATGCCAGCTGTCATAAATGTTCTCTCAACTAATAATTATTTTTAATTTTATTATGTAGATAAGATACCTTACCAAAATTCCCACCTTCCCGACGACCGCAGGGGATCTAGCATTTGGCATCCTTCGTCAATATTAATTTTAAGCTGTGTCGTTTCTGAACTAAATTGTATGAATGTAAATATTTAAATTTTGGAAAATTGTAAATAATTATATTCTTTTTAGTACAAACTTTCCCTGTTGGGAAGACTCTTGAATATCACTGGGACATATGTATAAATACCGGAGAAATTTCGGCTTGAATATCATTACAAATAAAATCAAGTGTTATCATTATTGCACTTCTGCATTTATAAGCTGTGTGGTTTCATCGGAAGGATTATAATGGATTAATTACATTTATGGTCATATGTTCTGCCTGCTTTCAATGTGATGCGTCTAGGCTAGGCATTCATTCGTGTCGTCCAAAATAAGATGGATCTATTAAATTATCTTTATTTCTGCTTATCTGCAACTCTGCTCAACGGCAGATATACTTAATCAAAGTCATGGTCGAGGTTGTGTATGAATATGAGAAATGACATGACTTAAACACTTTAATTTGTTGCTTTGTGAAACAATGCCATTGTGTCTGGGGTCGATCGATGAAAGTCAAAAAGAATAACAGCCTAACATTCCTCGAAAAAGTATTTATGAGCTTATATTTATCAATTAACTCAGTTTATCGTAACGAAATATAATCTCGAGGAGCAGACAGTTGTTCTCGTATCATTTGCATTGATGATCATCATTTCTTTCTAGACTAGTGATGGAAACGTGTAGTGTAGTGCAGCATGTCCGCTCACTGCGATAATTCTTGGAGAAGAGAATCCAAGCACAGCCCATGAACATCAGAAGTGTTAAATAAATTAGATAGCACAATGCCGCGATCCCCAACAGCGAGTCTATTTTAACCGGCGAGAAATCGAAAGAGTTATCCCTTTTTATTTCTACAGCCCTCAGTGCTCTCTTATTGTACTCATCAAATAGTCGGTCTACTTCCATAAAAACCCCGATGCTGCCAAGTGTGTTTGCCATCCTTGCAATATGCTTTGAAAGGTGTGACCACATCCGTATCCCATGGACAAGCTCGAGCTGCAGATCCCACTCACTCTTCAAATCAATCGTTTTGCACAAATATTTTCCTCCAATCACAAATTTACTTTCTCCCAAAATCCCTGACAGTTGTTGAAAGACATTGCTGGAAACGAGAACCTTGTGGTCAGATATGGTTTGCGCAATATCGTACAAAGAATTTTGAGTCGCGTCAAATTGATTCCCCCCAATTTCGCAGTTGATAAAGTTGGAGAGTGGCTTCCCTCCAGGAAGCTTTTTATAAGTCCAAGAGCGAAGCTCTTTTGGCAAAGATAAGAATCCTTGATGAATTTGACTGCAACTGGGAACCCAAATTTTGTAGTTTAGTTGTCGCGACAGTAATTGATCGAGTGTCGGGAATTGCGGGGAGCTCATCGAGTCCGCAGAGATGCAGCTTTGATGAGCATAGAAAATAAACGCAGTCCAGATGTAGTACGCCAAAATAACTTTTCTCGGGTGTTTTGCCCAGCACGAAAATCCAAAGAATGGCCACAATAGGTCGAAGCCCAACAACACTCGTTTATAAATGAGTGCGTAGCAAATCCCAATTGCGAGGAAGGATATCCACGTTCTGCCATCGAACATGATTATCATTCGCGGATCGAGCTTAATGAGATCAGTTATTTCTCCGCAGGTTACGAATTGAAAGGGAATGTTGTCTTTGATAATGTACGCTCCTCGTGTGGCAGCATACACGTTGCGAACTTGGAAGAGGTACTCTTCACCAGTGAAAATTTCCCCAGACCAGCTGACCAAGGAACGAAGGTCTTCCGTCATTTCATCGAGCATTCGAACCGTGACAATTGTAAAGTTCAGAAGTCTTTGTATCTGGCCAAATACTAGTGCTGTCGAGCTACCACATATTTCGGCAGCTAATAAAAGTTGTCTCAAAGGTTTCTCTGAATTTTTGAGACATTCTTCCAATGTTGGAGGCAAGGGTATTTGCGATCGAAGTCTGATATACGCTCCGTCTGCTTTCATATTTATTTTCGTCGACGAATCAACAATCGCCGCAATATTTATATTTGCGTCTGGGGTTATTTTTTTGTCAAGCAGGCAAAAGTAGCAGTATATTCCAACTGGATGGTCACTAGTAACGACGAAGACAATGTGAGCGTGAAATGACTTCACATTGTCAGATAGTGTGTAACGGTTGTTTACAAAACCCGAGACAATCGCATCGTCGTATTCACTCAAGGAGGCTACCTTGACGAGAAACAATGAGTCGTCGGATGTTCCATGACCGGAGCCATGGATGGCGGAGAGTGTATCGTTGAAATTTGTTGTAAGAAGGTGGAATAGGAAACAGCTTCCAAATTTAGGAGAAAATCGGAAGTAGCCTGATTTAATTGTTAGGTTGGTGATGCCCTCCTCAATGTCTTCTTCAGTAATGGCGAAATTGTAACTTGCAATGTCGAAAATGATGTACGAGGATAAGCTCGGAGTAGAGTTTGGAAATTCACGAAGTATGTCGTCATTTTGTTTGGCTGGGTTTCCGCTTGTGATAATGGTCGTGATGCAGTGTTGTTGCTCAGGTTTGAAGGAAAAACTCAATGATGCTCCTCCAATGATAATAGGGTTCGAGGTTAACAATAACCATATTCCAACAATTCCGATTGGGGAGACGAACATGTTCAAAAATATTTTATTTTGTAAAGGAAACTTCAAACCAATTCAAATAGAAACGTTGATGGAGAATCGATATATGCGAAAAGAGGTTCATCACCAGAAAATATGGTTGTGGTTGTAAACTGACTGGACACATATAGACAATCAAAGCGCTGTACAAATTAAGACGTATGAATATCCGAGCCATAATAGTCCCCGTCCCCGAACTGTCAATTAAATAGTTGGAGCGAAGCCAAATAATTCTTATCAAACATTTTAATTGTGGATATGCATTTTGATTGTGTAGCTAAGTCGCGGGCTCCTCATAAGAATTTCAGCATACATATATTGATGTAAGAATTAGTTACAGTTACAGTTACACAAGATGAAAGTTTTCTTCGGAATGGGCCCATTAATGATACATTAAAACCCGGTATTAAACTTTGAAGTTGTTCGAAAACGCTAACGATGGGTTTCAACGTTTCAAGTAACAACCGCAACGAAGAACTTTGGAAAAATTGGAACTAGATAATAATACAATACCAAAGAGACTTTTACAAATAGATAGTATGCGCCCTCTTTGGTATCTAAGGCTTGAAAAATTTGCTGTTTCATCCAAGATTTCGATAAGCCATATCAAATGGTTAGCTCTCAAGAGCGGCAGCACTTGCGTGTCCGAGGGGTTGTTAATTAATATCCATTGGCCGACGGAGGATACTTAAAACTTAAAACACTTTCATAACATGTTTGTCACATTTGGTTCCTCGGTGGGAGTGGGACACTCCACTTGAGTTGACTGCAGGTTTGTGATCCATTATTATTTGCTTGGCTTACGTAAGTAATCAGTAATAAATAATCAAACCCAATCTCACTGTGTGTGTTGAGGTGTTGACTCCATATGTTCTCGAGTTTGTGCAACGGTTCATCCACAAAAATTTGCTAGTATCAAAAATAATCAATATATTGAAGGATGTACTCTTCGCTTCTTCGTTTCTCGTTGCAGCGTCCCGAAATAATTGAAGACTCGCGTGCACCCCATGAGTAATTCAGTACAATCATTTTTTTAAATTATGAGGAATCCTCTAGTCTACATACAACATATGTAATTAACCGAGTCCAGAATATTTAAGCCAATAGAAAATTATACGACACCTGCATTCATTAATTTTTATGAGCTTTGTTAACAACAGCGCAGGCATTTCATTCCAAAATATTTAACTTTTACCAAGTGACCTATCAATGTGAACACATGTAATTTTAAGTAAGATATCCCATGTTTAAAGCAATTCGACATAATTGCACGGCGGGATGGGATAAGTGTTGGGGAAGTATGATAAAGTCCAAGGTTCCTCTTAAAACTCAACAATAATTTTTTTCTGGTGTTGTGTTACAAATGAGAATCATTTGAAAACATTTCGTCGTCACATACATTCTTCTACAAGATGTTGGAGTACTCTGGAGTTCACCAAGAAATTTCTTCCTTTTTTAACCAATGTGCAAGTGGCTTCCTTGGCAAGAGACTTTTCCCTTACATCTGGGACCATTCCAGAGAAAAATACTGTCTGAATCTCGACTACAGTAGGAAGTCATGGAGGATCGAACTATTCTGCTTGGGCTTGATCATTTGCTTGGCCCCGCTTGAGCTCTACTGGCATCCGGAGGAACCTGGACCTCGTAAAATGCTGACTTGGTTCCAAGTCTGGATTTTGATCTACAATTTGTCAGTGCTCTCATTTAACGACACGAATTGTAAAAATGTGGTCCTCTTCTTAAACGAAATGCTGAAGTTTGAAGAACTTCATTTTCTCAAAACTGGTATAAAATATTTTATAAACTTAATTTTGCCCAGACAATATTTAATTTTTTGAAATAATTTTTACCGCCCTAGATTTCGCATTTTGGCGGGAATCAAAAGAATCCAAATCCATTCGGGTCATTGTGAGATGGTACACGAGGTTCTTCTATTATTCCGTTTTGTGCTTCTTTATCGCGGGAGTATGTGTCCCTCGGCTCTCCTTCAATTTTTTTGCGGCGTTCGTATTCGACAGCCAACCAGCGTGGCTTCAGCACGGAATTGGTGGACTCGCTTGCACCATATTTTTCCTCGGATTCAATTCGGTAATTAATGTTGTCTGCTCTACGGTATTCATCAGTTTCACATGGACCAGCTTTGCATTTAAGTGTATGATTATAAATTTTGGCAGGTATTCAGTTTCCACCATTTTAAAATACTTTCCTTCCTAAAAATATTACAAAAAATGAATATTATTTTTATAATTTGTTTTTAGATCATTCGAAACTGGTTTACGGAAGAACTTTGATTTCAAATCAATTCATGCAATTGTGATGACCTACCGCCAAATTCAATATTTGCTCGGCTTCTACAATCAAATCCATAAATTTCAATGTGCCGGAGCTATCATCCTTTACGCAATCTCCTTGAACATTCCATTCTCCACTTTGCTCATCCAGAATTACAGATTTTTGGGCCCAATTGGCATTTCCTCTTGTCTTGCTTGCTTGACGATGTCCTGCTGCTTGCTGAAAACCATGCGCCTCCCTTGCCGATTGTATACTGCTGCAGTGAAGTCTATGAAACATGTGCGAAAACTGAGAGTAGCTTTATTCAAAAATAGGTATCCACGAAAGGATGTGAAATGGCTGGACAAGTATTTTAAATCCTGTCCTCTCGCTACAATTGAGTTCGGGGGCAGCAACTTCTTCGATGACACAACGTCTCTTGTGGTTTTGAATTTTTGTATGCAAAGGACCGTTGAGATTGTGATGCTTGGCTGAAGGAAGACATATTGGCAACAAATGGAATGGGTACAGAAATTCTCATAATGCTATCCTAAAAACTCCGAAGTCCTGTCACTGGCATCGTGTTGATAATCTATGTTGATATAGATAATAATAATAATAATAATATTTATTGTCACTTTGGAACCCTTGTAAAAGGAAGTTCTTCCACAGACATGAATGTACATAGTTCATTATTACATTTATGGACATATAGGTATAAAATTTTATTTTAGCATACTTATTGTAAATTAGCGATAGTGTAAAAACTACGGACTCTTCGTCATATTTTTTTTGATTTACATATATTTAAATAAGTGCCGAAGCTATATACGAGAAATTTTTAAAATCTGTGCAGAGGACTTATTGTTTAGCTAACATATTCTGAATAACGTTATTAATACATTCAAGGTACAAATCAGTGTCGTCATTTTCTTGTGTTATAACTTATAAGACTGGAGGATTGAATATTAAGTAAGTGATTGTGTAGAGCATTCTTAAATGAGTGTAACTTATCAACTTTATTGCGAACATCCTGAGGAAGCTTGAGCCATTCAGCAACAGCATTGTATTTCATTGTACAATATCCCCATTTTAATATTACATAGATAAATTACACACACATTTAATTTTATATCACAAATTTACTTCTTAAACATTTTTATAATTGTACCTCTCGTATTTCAATAGTCCCGTCATTGGCATCGTGTTGATAAACTGTTTTGATATAAATGAATTAAACACGATTCTATTTTGTCACTTCAACACTTGCTTTATGAAATATG
Organism: Heteromurus nitidus; assembly: GCA_034687055.1. Lineage (NCBI taxonomy): Eukaryota > Metazoa > Arthropoda > Collembola > Entomobryomorpha > Entomobryidae > Heteromurus > Heteromurus nitidus. The sequence goes on along the minus strand of JAQFZW010003934.1, from coordinate 2,546 downwards.
TTGCACTAATGTACCAGTGTGCTGAAGCTATGCCCATGCTTCCAGAATTTATATTTATATGTAATAAGCAGTTCCCGAACACACGACCAATTATCCTTGACACGCTCGGCAAGGAATGATTTTTGCGGTAAAATGAGAAAACGGCGGGAAACAATTACAATTAGAATCTTCCAGCTGTCACCTTAGAATATATTTTCAATTTCAAACCTTTGCGTTCTCCGTGGTCAACTATTTTTCACACATTATTACTTCCCCGTTTCAATTTATTCAATATCTTTTGCTTCAAAGTACGATTAAACTATGTTGAAATTTAGAAGAACTATCCTGAACAATTCTCAGCGCTTTAGTTGATATACGCTGTTTAAACGTCCAACGCGCGTCCATATGCATTTCTCACAAGGATTTCGTACTTCCTGTAAGCATGTTCCTTTCCACCTACAAATCACAAGATAATTTTAAAGATACAATAAATTTCCATTTTACGTTTGAGCGATTATCTAACAATTTGCAGACCGTATGAAATGAAACAGGTTCCGCCATGAACTTTTCCCACTGTAACTGTTCCATTATGGCAGACACGGCCAACATAATAGACGTCACCCCCTGGGTCATTTCCACCTCGAATGGAGTGGTTCGGAATGTTGCTCCCCTCGGCATCCACCCAACTCAGAGAACCTGGAGGAGAAATCAGCACCTAAAGTACAGCAGTGAGTTTAATGAACAGTTCTATTTTATCACTACGAAATTGATATAACTTAATGAAAAGTCATGTTACCTCATAGTGGTCCTTCCCAATTTCCCGTCCACCGTAGGGTATGCTTGCAACACGAGCCCCTTTGTGCAGCTTTCCTGGAATCATTCCCCCACGATGACGCGCCCTAACTACGTACACCTTTCTGCCAGTGTCGATGCCGGCGGGGACGGCATACTCATTGTGAGCTCCGTTAGACGTTTGAACCCAAGTGATTTTTTGTGGCTCCATGATTTCCCAATGAAACTGAACCCTTTGGAAATTAATAAGAAATTTTCAAAATTCAGATATTTTAGTAAGTAGATTATACCGTTGTTCACGGTACTACGAGTATGATTGCGATCGCCTCTGTGTGCTGGATTTTATACCCAGCAAGTTTTGTTGAGGATCAACGTCATCAAGGATGCAAAGTCAAATAGGCTGGTCGCCAAAGGATAGATAACTTTAATGCTCGGGGCGGTTTCCACTAATCGTGTTTACATTGTTCTCAGATCCTTGTAGGGAATATTATGTTGCTCATAAAAATATGACTACATTTCGGAGAAAATATTTTACGCCCATATAGTTCGACTTATTCGTGATCATCCGCGAGAATATCCAACGTCGAGGTATTGCACATGTACTTGCGATGCTTATACTTGATAATACTTGTGAGTCATTCCACGTTTTGCTTCCGATGCATCCGACGATCCGACTATTACTATTCACTAATGAAGTCATGATCACTATCTGTGTGTAAGGTATAATTTTCACCCAACGCATTTACGATTACGAGTAGAGCGTTGTTTCAATGAATCAGTTAAGTTGTCAATACTTTGAGCTACAAGATCCCTCCTCGTTCAATTAAAAAACTCGTAAAATAAAATGCGAATAATTGGTGCAAATAATAAAATATGTTAATAGAGCCCATAATTCGCCATTCGTGTCATTCAAAATATGTCAGAGTTTGGCAACATATTATCTTCCGTTCTTTGTACTCATAATTTTGTAGATGCCATATGTTTCTGACAGTTCACATTTGCAGGTTTAAATGAATCGAGGAGTGGACTATAGACTAAATTGTGAATACACAAAAAGAGTTTAACATATTGTTCACCATTTTGAGGCGTTTTGCGGGGTTAAGGACTCAAATAATATTGCACATTATCAGTATATAATTTATATGGAGTAAAACACGGCTAATGTTAATGAAACATAAGGTTTTAGCATGCTACTCATGCTGCATAAATAAAAAATTGTCAAACTGCAAGTAGAACGAAACTTGCGCATTTGAATCATATATTTGAAATATGAACCCATTCCGTTGGACACTCCTATTTGTCCATCTACGATCTTTGCACCACAAAGAAAAAAATTGAATCGCCAATCTAGAACAACATTTCAAAATTGTTTCTCCTCTCCAGTCAATTTGGCTAAAAAAAATTATTCCACTCAAATAGAAAACAAGAAATAAATCATCGAAGACAAACTATACTCTGTTGCACGTGTGACGTGAGACACAGCTTACTGTCAGCTGTCTGCTTCGAATCGATGATGATTATGACTGAATATTCACACCAACAAGGCAAGCATTATTTGTTTTTATTTCAGTATAACGTTTTCCACTGTAAAAACGTAACGGTTTTACCACGGTAACCATGATTTAATGCTAAAGTAGAATCAGCATGATGGTCTGATCTACACAAAATTGAAATATTGAAAGTGGGGTCATCCTGTCAAAGAAATTATTCGTCATAAATTTGATCTTAAAAGCTGGCACTGTCCCAATAAACCTTCTCATCCAACCAACTTCCTT
>JAQFZW010003933.1:0-11563 GCA_034687055.1 Heteromurus nitidus | reverse complement strand
GCCCGTCGTCTCCGTCGCGAGCAGAAAAATAAATAGGCGGACGAGATGAAGCAGGAAAAGGAAGTATAATTTACAAGTGAACGTCACTAAAATTATATACTTGGAGCATAAAACAGGAGAAACGGTACAGAAAAGTAGGCAAAAATTCATGTACTTTTTTATATTAAATGATTTTCCCGAGCCCATTCATCTATTCGCTCGTCTGCACAGAAAATGCTCTTTTCCAAAAGGATGTGTATGATGCTTACGTAAGAATATATATGTAGGTTACATTTGGATTGGACTCTTCACCAAATAACCTTCTCTCATGAAGCGCGATGGAATAACAATGTGTTTTATATTCTGCACTACTGTGATGATGATGATGACTATATAAGAACTTCTTTTGAATAGAAGGTGCAGAAGAAGACACGCCAACAAGTCAAGGAAAAATAAGACGAAGAGAAAAAACGTGAAAAGAAAACGTGGAACTAATTTATGACTCTATTACTGATTAAAATGCCATTGCTATATTGCTTAGCACTACCACTTGCATTGAAGTTGGAGCCTTACTATTTTTCATGTGGACGCTTTTGCTTAAAGTTTCTTTGCGAGAGAGCTCCTGCGCTCCATACTCCATTCCATTTTTCACTCGCTTTTTTAATGCTGAACTTCGGTTATGGAGTCGCTTCTCGAAGGAGAAAGGAATTTATGCAGTGTTGTCGCATACGAAAAAAATGTTCACTGCTAATAGTAATACTAGTTTGTATGGAGAAGCTATAACACTCTCGAGTAATGTTCTTGGAGGCACCTTTCGATTATTTTCTTTATTCATTTTGTGTTATTGCGTGTTCTCCTCAAAACTCTTAAGCATTTCGTAAGTCACGGCTTCTACTCGGTCACTCACGCGGTGTTGTTGATTCGCTAAAGTTATACCTATGCATTCACAGCTCAAATTTATGTTGAGACTTTTTTTTGAAAAAAATTGACCACGTTAATCATTTTAGCATACAAGCTTAGTCAATAACGCTGTTTTGTCGTTAGTTTTTTGTGTGCATGTTGAGCAAAGTGTGTGCTTGTGACGTGGTGTTGGAGATTACCAGGAAATATGCAATTTATAATGAGAATTCATAACAGGAATAAGTGAAACAAAAAAATGTGGAAGGAAAGACACTATCATATGGGAGGAGTATATATAGTCACCGTTCGGGGCTTGTTAGGTTTTGAACTAGGCATTTTTTCCAGTTAGAACTGAAAATAATTTTTAAAATATGAGATAAGCTTTTTCTGCTGCTATTGGCTTTTCATTTTGGCTTGTTTGCTTGAAGGCAGCTAGTTGAATACGTTTTTTCTCTCTCTCGGTCATATATCTTGTTCAAAAGAAAATGCTGAAGGAGAAGCATCTAAGATTAGAATGACAAACATGACATGATGAGTTACCTTTCTCATGAAGTTGAATTATGAGACATTCACCGTAGAAAAAATATACCTACCGACTAGAAAAATGAACTATACTGCTGCAGCCAATGTATATCTATCTTGCTGAGTTTTTTCCTCATATAATCAAAAAGACAGGTAGAATATGTATTATACCAGAGGATACATAGACTCATCCCTCCTTAAGAATTCATTCATGCATGCACGAATTGCGGCAATTCGCCCATTTTTTCCACATACAACTTGTAATGTAGATACTCGGTGAAGGTATGTATATGTGATACAACACACCGATGGATACTTCACGAGTTGTTGAAATTTTAATTAAGCCAAATTGATTAGGTTGGTTATGAAAAGATATCACTTTAATGGCTTTTACTCGTTTTAAAAAATTCATCAATCCATGGAAGCTTCCCGTTGGGGTCTCAGATACAGCAGAAAAGCATGCAAATACTCATGGAGCGAGGCATATTGGAATCCTGGAGAAGACTTTTCTTGGGTGTCCGATGTGTACTTTTCAAGAGAATCGAAATCATGTACGTGGCTTCGAGTAAAAAATAGACCACTTCATTTTTTCGCATGCATTTTAGCCTGAGGAAAACCAGAGAGCCTGCTGAATTTGTGCAGAGTGCAACGTGTAACTTGATTTGCGTTTTAAGTAAACAAACCGCATGAGTAGTTTCAAGTGTCTACGAAGTTAATTCGAGGACTGCCCCGAAAACTGATTACATTAGCGAGCATTAAGCAACACATCTTCTTACAAAGCACTCTTAACCCTTTTTACTGAATCACATCACATCATTCACGTTTCATCCTTACACGCTGCTGGATCCGTTCAGTTCAGCTCATCCCACAATAATTTTTATTCAGTTTTTTCCTCCTCGTCTCTCTTATTTCGATTCATTCGAAGCTGCAAAGACAACAACTAAAATATACGTCGTCAGTCGGTGAATGTGTTTACGGGTAAGCAAGCTCGAGGATAAATGTACAACGACGAATCTACCTCCAAGAAAGTAGCCAGCAAGGGAAGAAGAAAAATGTTTTGTAAAAAGCAGGTGGAGTCACTCAGCTCCTGCTGTCTTCAAATGCCGCTGCTGCTGATATTACAATGATATCGATGTGATGCAATCCCAAAAAGACTGTGCACACGTACATGAGTACAAGTACGAGTCAAAAACAAAAAAAAACTAAATTCAGTTTCAGTCCTTCACCAGAATATCGAATACGAAGAGGATCGCCTCTATCTCTCCACAAAAAACATTCTTAAATTTTTCTGATGTTGTGTACGTTCCCGATTTTTTTTCAGTTGGACAAAAAAGTAAAGGTAAAAATGTAAAGATGATAGCATAGTGAAGAGGAAAAGGTAGATAATTTAAGCATACTCTCATGTTGGACACATGTAGGTATACGTAATACTCTGCATATGTTGGATTGAGCTCTCATTGTGTGGTCGTAAATCAGGACTTGAGTAGTCACTTGGAGCAATAAATCATTAGGTAGTTTTTTTCTTGTTTTGGATTTTTCTCTTTTCTGAATACTTTTTTTTGTCTATTAGGAGAGTTCGCTTATAATCTGTGGAAGCTAAGATTTGATCTTGCAAAGACCTCGTAGCATATAACATGTATGACTTACTGCTGCTGTGTATACCTTTCGTTTAGATTGAGAAGCAAAAAAAACAGAATTTTTCTGTGGATTCTCAAGCTCCTTATCATCTTCGTGCCCAGAGCTAATGGAATATCCCATTCGAAAAACTTTCATTTTTTTCTCAAGTGCAGATCACCACAAAATTCTTCACCGGCTCTCTGTCGTCAATGTAAAATGCGAATGCAGAATATATGCAACGATAATGTTCGTTTTCGATGCAAGAAAAATGCGGTTTGGATACGATCCGATACTCTATCAATACCTTTTCTGACTCATCTTACGATTAGAGTTGGAGTTGTAGGAAGCATAATGGTTTGCGATGATGATGACGCGATCTATTCTTACTTTCCTCACTATAATTCCTCGACCTTTTTGATTGTCTAAACTGAAGGAAAATACATTATGTGTAGCATGTATGTATTATTATGCAATAATCCATCCTTACTCGCTTTGGTAGTAGACCGCGACCGGTGATCCAATATCATCATATCTTTTGATTAAATTCTGCAGTAATAATAAACTCATAAATCCTTTCTATTTTCGACTCCCTCTGAGACCTGTGGATGGCAAAGTTTTTCTCTCGCTGTCACACTTATTGTTCTAGTCGCGGTATGTGTATGTGCAAAGGGCTTCCGCGATGAGAACAACAAACGCGTGAAGTCTAGCATAAGGTTTCTAGTTTGGATTGGAGTGAGTCTAGTCTCGTTTGATCTACATATTTGCATTTGCACACGTACTTTCTTTCTCGGTGCTCTCGCTCTCTGGTTGCATGGAGTTAAAACCACTTTTAGGTTCGAGAGAGAGAGAGCTCCCTACAGTAATCTAGTCTTCTAGCAATTCTAGAGGACAAGCTTTGCATACTCAATGAATTTTTTGGAGAAAGGGCGATATTAGGATTCCTCTCTCTCTTTCCACAATATCATACTGATGGAGAGGAGGAGCAGAGCACAGTCATGCCGAAGATTATTATGATGCGATGATGGTTGCAAACAGATGACGTACAGCCCGAAAAATATATGCTTTGCATGTGCTCCTCTATGTAGCTGCGTTTATTGTGTTGTGCGCTCTCCACCACAATAATAATAATAATGATAATGGAAATAATATCATGGAAAAATATTCACAGGAGGTTTGAAGACAGGATCCAGATTATTATAATAATTATTTTTGATAAGCGAAAAAGATAGAAGCGATCTCTCATTCAACTCTTTCACAGCCACTCGTCGTAGCTGAAGCTGAAAGAGAGGCAAGAGAGTTCACCTCCTTGGCGAGTTCGCATTCATTTGATTTGATGAATCCATCTGTTCATATTTCGGCTCCTACATATTTATTCCCTTTCTCTCAGAAAATCCCTACAACTCTCGTCTCGGCTCCAAAAAATTTCGTCTACAATTCCTTTCGCAAAAGTTGTTACAAGTAATTTGTTTTGAATTTCAGAAAAGAATTATGAAAACACGTAGTATCCTGTGTGGCTTACATTAGCAGGTTCGAACTACAACCACCCGAGTTGGTTTATTTAATGTAATTAACATATCTAATTAGTACACAATCCTTTAAATATAGTCTACAAATGCACATCTATCACTGTCAGCAGTATACTAGCAAGTAAAGTAGTAAGCACGTTTTTCATTGGGCTGCTTAATATGAGTCCAGATTTTCAGAAGCCGAGAGAAAAGGAAAACAGGAACTTTTTTTGTCAAATATCCTATGGAAGTGTGCAATTTTTTCCGCTAACAGATATGTTTTTATTTGACGTAGGCTATCATTACCTTAAATTATACAATGCATGTATATTATATGATTTTCCTTCGGGATGATGAAGAAACAACCCAAACAATTCAAAATTGTTTAGTATTCCATTCCAGGGTTTCATGTAATCTTGTCAATTTAAAAAGAATATTCAAACACAGGGATTTTTTTCTTGTATCTTCATAAATTTCTTGTAATATTTCTTGCGAAACCACCGCAAAACAATTCATATATCTTTATCCAGTACGAAAAATACGAAATAAATGCTCCCGTAAATTTCCTACAAAACATGCAACGAATTTACAATGTGTGTGTGAGTGAGGGATGGCGATGATCGATTACTATAATTTCCAGCCTCTTCTCCTCTTCTTCCTGCTATTTTTTTTACCTAGCTTCATCGGCACCACCACACTTGCACCAGTTGCACATGATACAGTAATTGTGATAAAGGATAATGGCGATAATGGTTGGAAAAAGTGGAAATTTACATACGGAATTCGTTTTAGCATAATCTCGCTCCACAGAGAGAAAGAGAAGCAAACCAAACCACTCTAATTCCAGTCGTTTAAAAAACTTGTCAGTGAAACCCTGGATCCTCTGCAATCAGCAATGAAGCAGATATCCTGGCAGAAAAAAAAGAGAGGGAGCGAAACCCCCAAAAGACGCACACATGCATTACTTTAATATTATTATTTTTTACAAAAGCTAGAGACTAGGGATCTGATATCAAACTACCGAAAAACGTGGATAATATTATTCATATGATGAGTGGCAGTATGTAGAGTGGACTATAGTATAGAAAAATTGGTAGTATAAAGGAAGACGATGTAGGTACACATATGATTGGTGAACAGACGAGTTTTTTCTCTATCCATCTTCTTCTCCTTCTCTGCATTTTCTCCATATTTTTTTCCTCCTGCTGTGTAGTTTAGTGTGTGAAGAAGAACGAAACCCTTCAATTATGTCCAACTTTAATTTCTATCCTTTCCTGCCTCTATTTGAGCTGGTTACCTTTATTCCATAGAATGATTAATGATTATAAAATTATCTGAAGCTTATCAATTCTTTTCGTCTCTTGGATAAAAAAAATAAACGCCAGAAGAAGAAAACAGGGAACTTATTTTTTTTCAGCTACTGCTCGCAGCTTTAAGCCAAAAAGCCACACAAGCGCATTTCGTTTGGTTGAGGTTTCACCGTTTGCGGTGAAAAAAAAATTGATACAAAAAGCATTACAAAGTTCGGAAGATATTCTCTCTTTAAAAAAAGCTCATACCACTCTGTTTTAATATGGGCTGCAGAAGTCCCTTGTACAACCACCAATTAATATGCTTGTACAACAAAAGCTGATTTAAATTCTGCGGATGTCTCATTCAGTATAAAAAAACTCACTCAGGACAGGAGGCTTTATGTGTATGAATACGAATGAAGTGTGGATGTATGAAAAAAGGTTGAATATGCTATGTCGTGCCACCTTCCAAAATAACAACTGATTTTTTGACCGGGCCTTTTGCTGAGCAGAGAGAAAGCTTATAATTTCTGGATTGCATGATAGCATTCAAAACAGTTTTCTCAATAATCCATTTCTCAAATGCTCACCATCACAATATACACACTCGTACATAATATATCTTTTTTGTATCAAACATTTTTTTTTTCGTGTGTTCACGCAGGCATATGTAAAAACGTTAATGGTTAAGTAATGGGATGATTATAGGTGTAACTGATTGGTGGTAACATTTCTCCCTATATTTTTATATCCTCGAGCGAATGATCTTCGAGAATAAAAAACGGATATTTGAGTGGAGTGTATGGTAGTGTGAATATGAAAAACATGCATACACAAAACATTATTTTTTAGCACAAATATTAATGCCGAAGGCAGAAGTGTTATAAACGTATGCAAAATATTGCTCGGAGGAGTGAGGAGATCTTGTTAGAATGAGAGAGTGCTACAAGATAGAAAATATGATACCAAAAAATTTAATCTGAGTTGAGTTTTTTAATCTTCGAAATTATGTTCATACGTCGTTAGTATTCAAATTCCACTCATGTTTGTATATAAAATATTGTCTAAAAATACTACTCGAGTGGAGAGTGAAGAGAGGAGGGATTAGTTAGTTCAGAGTGCGTAACCAATCTACATTATTTGACAGGGAGAATACGACCATCAATCAATCTTAATTTCACGAGAGAGAAAAAAACCTTTGATCTTTCCAACCTACTTTGAGACTGATTTACACCTGGTTTTGATTGAACTTAACAGGAAGAAAATAAGGAGTTGATGCCGCTACCACGCACCGCCAACGACCAAAAGACCTACACCTAATAACCGAAGGAGAAGAGGAGAGAGTTGAAGTTGAGTTGATTGTGGAGGAATGCTTTTTAAAGTTGAAAATTATGTACCCTTTTGTCGATGGTGGTGATGCATGTGACGCACGTAAGGAGGAGATGGAAACCTAAGTGGCAAGTTGAAAGGAAATAAGGTGTCAGTTCGCCTCGAGAAATGAAAATTCCTTGTAAACTCCAGAAGTGAATCTCAAGAATCTTCCTAAAAGGCTTGCGCAGTATCGTGGTGATGGTACTGATGGTCTATCCTCTATCCCTTGAAGAAACACAGGAGAAAAAAAGGAGGAGTCCTTCAACTCATCAGGCACCAACCCTTCTCCATTTTCTCCATTACTCAAAACAGGTGCCATTGTTAAGTTTGTTAGCGAGTATACACTTTTCTATGAATAGATGTGTATATATTCTAGAGTCAATACATCAACCAAGGGACAAAAGATTTTTTTCTTCGGGGAGAAAACGAAACTCAATATAAATATGTACTATTGTCGTGCATTCTTTTTTTATAGAAAAAAAGAGCTGGAAGTGCTGGAACAGCAGCAGTCAAACGGGGTAGGACTCGACCACAAGAAGAGCTGTTAAAAAGGTAAAAAACTGAATAAGTATTTAAAATCAAATTATTTATAAAACGTAAAAGGGTCAGGGTGGTCCTTATCTCATTTGTAGGATACCTACAGACCTCATCTCAGCTTCTTTTCATTCCTCTCAAAAATACTCATACACTCTTCTTTTAAGCAAACAGAAGCGAGTAGCACCTTTATCGTATACGAGTTGAGCATGTGTGTGTGAGTGAGACTAAGGAGGAAAATTTATCTCCATCCCTCCAATAAATTTCTCCATCATTTCCCCTTCTTCCTTTCTCAACTCCATCGCTCGCATTGTGTAAAAAAATCCTTCTCCATTCGCTGCTCCTTCATTTTCATTTTACCTCAAGCCTCAGAAACTGAACGTGTCCGTTTCCCTTTCGCTTATGAGGAAAGGGAAGGAGAGACTTGAAGGGACACAAAGAAACAAGGTGGATAATGGATAGTACCGTACATTCTCTCACTGTATTATTCTTGGTGTAAATGTGTTTGTGCCACGACATGATACTCCAGCATGCATTATGTTCGTTTCTCGTATTTAAAAAATATTGTGAAATAAAGGAAACCTGAAGTTCGGTTACCTGTCGAGATGAGTCTGTATCGGGAGAAATCTGGGAAAATATTCAAGGTTCCCTGTTGCACACAATGAAATTCGAGTAACTTCGTGAGGATATGGATATAAAAATATGATACACACAGGCCAGTTGGAGATCTGTCGTGGAACATTTCCTCGTATCTTATCTGATCTCTGATGATAATCATAGCAGGACTAAAATGGCTGCAAAACAATTCTTCTAGTATCCAACCAATAACCAAATAATACCGTTCCATTAAGAATTCATTAAACATGATGTTTTTTATTTTTCTTATTAATTTTTTTGACAACTTAAACTCTTCTGTACTCATCTGGCATCTATCGCCTGTATGAATGTTGCGTTCATATTCAAAAAAGTAAAAGGTCGTCGAACAACCCTAAAAGTTTTTTGTCATCGTGGCCTTTACTAAATTTCAAGTTTCTCGCATTTCCTCCATATTTATTCACTAAAAACGAAGAATATGCCGACACGGGTTTATTCCAAGTTGGAAAAATTTGCTTTCCATTCACACTCTATAAATAAGGGTTTCACATGTATTTCCTCTTGATTTATCACCTCGTGAGATCCAGCACATGTGCCATTGCAACCATCTTTTCGAGTTTTTTTCCAGCAGTAAGAATCTAGTGTGCTGGAGGAATCCTAACTGCTCTCACCCGCTCCTGGCATTTTCCACTTTCAAAAATACTAGCCGAAATCCAACCCGCTTTTTGGTGGAAACATATAGTAATTCCACAGTCCCTCTTGGATCTTGTCCGTCTACAATTCCCGACATGTGACTTTTTGGCAAGGAGAAGAACCTTTGAAAATGAGCAGATCTGCGGGGCAGAGCCCTTTCTTCCTTGTCCTCGCACATGTACATACATATAAACCTCTACAAACACAATAGCTTATACTTACGATATGCATAATATTCAGGCGCGGTATAGTTGAGATAGCAAAATATTCCGAAAATTCCATTTTCCTTTTCTTCCATTTTTCTAATTCCTTTTTTCTCTCTCTCTCCATACATTCCAAGTGTATAGTAGTGTGCATGAACATGCAGAGTATAACAACGAGAGCAAAAAAATGGGAAGAAACAGACGGTGCGAAGCATAGCAGTTTTTAAATATATTGTGTGCAACTATAGACAAGGAGGGATGTCTCTTCTGGTATTTGATTTCATATTTCTCGGTTGCTGGCATATAAAAACGTACGCGTACGTACGAAATATATATACGCATTAAGGGAAAGTATGTGGAGTGGAGATGGAGAGGACCCACAAACTAACTAAAACGCAATTCTCGAGAACATTGCCTTTTTCCTCTGGCGGCGGTGTGTGGTGGTTGCATAAATGTACATACATACTTGCACACACACACATAATCTGATGATATGAGATGAAATGGTTGGAGCAGCACAAGGAGCAGAAGCAGGCAGTCTTGCACAAAAAACCGATGATAAATAGTGTCCCCATGAGTTACGACATGTCAAAAATTTTATTCCGAATCGTGATAGATGTGCTCTATGCTGTCTCCATATTTATTATCGTTTGTACATTGCGTTGCATTACTTTTTTCTCTCTCTTTTCCTCTCTCTCTCCTTCATTTTTGTCCGTGTGTTGGCTATGGTCTGAGAGAGTAAATTTTTTTCTGTGGAGTGCGCACGAGGTACGCTGTATGCGATGCGCGCCCTTCCCCATAGGAAACTTCCTACACTATTTTTTTTCGTCGGGAGGTCACACACAGAGAAAAGCTTTAGCAAAGTTGTGAATCAACATTAGAACTATGGCAAACACATATCTTTTTTCATAAGCGCTTTTATGAATCTCGTGTGCATTTAGATACATACATAATGCGATGAAATGATGACGAGGACTTCGATGATGATGATGATGACCCAGCTCTCTCTTTCTCCTCTGGCATGACATTTCAGAATACCGTACACCAAAAAAAGTTAGCAAGCCTTTTCATATGAAGTGAGAGAGAGAGACTCGTGGCCCTATCTATTTTTTTGGATGGTTCCTATTTTGCTCTCGCTTTTTTGTGAATCTCCTAGAAATTTTTTCTTCTTTTTCTCTTTTGGCTGCTGCTTCCTCTTTTTCCTTGCTCAAAATGATGATCACGATGCTGATGATGACGACGACGATGGTAGTGGTGGTGTGGAGGGAAAGACTAAGAAGGAGCAAAATGGCGAGCACACACACACAACTCAAAAAGCTTCTCATATATCATCATGAGTTGTCGTAGAAGAAAAAGAAATATATTTCACTCCTTTTTGAACATGCCATATTTTCATCATATAAAAAAAGTATAATGCCTTCACAAGACTACAGATACTCCGCGAGGCTCTCTGTCTCCGAGTTTCTTCCTCCTTCGTAGAGGCTTCCTCCATTTCCTCCATTTTTCTCCATCCATCCTCCTCTTCTGTAACTCCTTTTTCCCCTTTTTTTCTTGGCTCTCGCTCCATATTGCAATTTTCTTGGTAAATACAAAACAGAATCCATCCTCCTCTCATTGCTACAGAAAAGAGGAAAAAAACATGGAGATATGCGAAACAAAAAAATGAGAAAATGGGTAAACAAAATTCCCTTGAACTCTTTGGATACTAGAGAAGAGGCAGAAGAAGAGAAGAAGGAAAAAAAGCTTGTGGAGAGGAAGAGCACACATAATATTTGTTGGTTGTCTGAAATTATAGTAACGCTAAGTAAAAGTCAGTTTTTCGGATGAAGCATGGCCCCGGCTTTGTAACAACAGAGCCACAGAAAAGCCTTGATGATGAAGTGAAGCCACACATAGATATAACGAACAAATCAGCAGTTGAATGAGCATCCACACATTATTATAACACATATGGAGAATCATCATATATAAAAATGAATGAGTACTATCATCAGGATGTACTACATGTGGCATTACATTTGCTGCTCCTTTCTTTCTGCTTCTCTGGAGCCAAAGAGAGATTCTCTAAGCCCGTTTATGTTTATCCCTGTTGTGTGCCGGCTGCATGAAAGAGAGAGTGAGAGCGAGCAAGAAAGAAAGTTTTTTTTACAGTGTGTGAGCTGCAAAATGCTTTGGATCATTTGGTCTGGAATTCCGGAGAAATATAATATATAAATACAATACAGTAATAGCCTTTTTGCATTTTGTGGTTGCATTCTCTTCTCTACTCCATGCCTGTTTATGAACAGAACAGCACAAGAGAGATCGGGGATATTAGAGTATTACTCATCTTACACACTTTCGACAATTTGTT
>JAQFZW010003932.1:0-11563 GCA_034687055.1 Heteromurus nitidus | reverse complement strand
ACAAACTGTGTATATCTATAGCATCTCAAATTTACACCCACAAAAACCCGCAAAACCCACAAAAACCCGTAAAACCCACAAAAACCCGGACCCGCGGGTTTTTTCACCAAAACCCGGGTTTTCTGCCATGCCTGACATGTCCTACTCTTTGTATTTACAATTACGAGATATCAACAAGGGTGCTGCGAAATATTTTAGGGAAATATTGAATATCATTACTTTCTCCCTTATGGTGGCTGTTGTGGTATTACTTTGGATATCGTTGAAATGTTGGGGGGAAATCAATATTGTCTTAACATTTGCTATGATGTTTGCAAGTATCATAGGTATTGCAGGGGGGTCTCTGTTGATTCTAACACTTGGAAAACTTAATGCAGTAAGCAGAGCAATGTTGGAGAGGAAATTGAAGCTTTGCTGGTTACGATTTGGTAGGAGAAAAATATTTAGCAAGCAGTGGAGGGCTCAAGAAAGAGTGGTATTTTGGTGTGGTCATCTATTTGAATATGACCAGGACTCTATTCTAAAATTCGTTAATCAATTAAGTGACAAACTTATCACTACTTTAATTGTCTTTGACCCTACGTAAAATGGTTAAAAGAAATTCTAGGTGTGTATTCCAAGATTTGAATTTTTTTCCTTTTTTCGGGTTGGATGAAATGTTTCCCGATGACGAATACATTAACATGACCTTAGTGATTCTGATGCTGATCTTAGTTCTTAAACAAACGTTTCGAAATATATTATATTCCCATGCAATTCGTGCACTTGAGACGATGCAAAACTTATAATTCATACGTGCAAAGTCCATACATGTCTTGCACGCAATGGTACGGCACCTCTGTTTTTAAATTCGTGTTTCAATGGTGTGCTAATTTTGACTTTTAAATATATAATTAAGTTTAAGTATGTAAGCTAAGCTTTGAATTATAAGCCTTCTATTCACTTTAATTGAACCTTTTCAATTTCAACGACTGTCGCAACAAATATTCACGCTATTCACATTTTTCCAGTTCATTTTTCTGGATCCACATGGACGGAGAAGGTGAACAGTACATTTTTGATGTAATTCAGCAAATACGAAAACAAACTTTTCATCATGAATATTTTAATTAAAAAAATAAAGGCCCAAGCTCGGTAGTCATGCTAAGTACATGTAAACATGTACACAATGAAGTTTTGTCATATTGTGCCTTAAGCATTGCAGACTACACTTACATTACGTCTTCTAAAAACCCTAGTATGTATAGAAACCCCATTTCAAATTAATTTAAATAATATTATGGAACGACATACAAAATAGCCATAAGAATTTTGTCTTTTATAAAATACAAGCCATTTCCTTGTTAAAAGTTTGCTCTAGTTTCGCAACATGCTCATTCGTTGGCGATTGTTACATTGGAACCATATATATATATATATATATCATATTCCCATGGTCATATACTCGAGGTTATAACACGCTTTTCAAGTTTCTTGAAATATTATTGTTGCGAAAATTCAATAAATTGATTTCTGCTCCCAAGATTGGCCATTATACAAGAACATTCAAGTTGTGGAATGGATAGTCTGTCCGCTTTGTTAAGAGTTTATAGTGGGCTATGTGTATGCACATGTCAAGCTATTAATGCATTGTATTAAAACCCTTATAATGTTATACGGGAAAAGTAAGAACTCGAATATAATTGAATTTTCAACATATAACTTTGGATTCGTTAGATTAGATCATCTTAACTAAACTTACGTTATTATTTCCTTGACATTTTTTTACCCTTGAAAAAGGAAAATTAGTCCAGCTTGAAGCGCAGACGAAACTTGACGACAACGCGAGACCAAATCTCACGGCGTATTTATAAAAGTTGTCAAAATTATTACTAAAACTCCGGAACATTAGACAAGGCAAATCCGGAAAATAAGCGAAATTTTCTTTAATACAATATTGTACATCTGAAACAGCAAGCAAGGAATCCTGAGAGATGGACATCAAACAGAAGAATAATCCAGGAAATATCCAACGACGAAACGACGCTTCCCGTCCAAAACAATTTGTCGCCGTAACAATCCCCATGGAAATGCCTGGAATTGTTTCACCGACTATTACTCCTTTGGTGTCTGCGGCATTCAAACTTCACACGAAACTGTACAGGTGCTGGTATCCATCTCCATACGAATGGGTGTGGAGCAACGACCAACGTATTTTATTGGGAGCAAAGATAACTCGGTGGAGTTGGCGATTGCTACCTTGGTACATATCAATTATTTTGGGGACAGCGATCTTGGGATTAGGATCTTGCATTTTCACTTTCTTTGCCTACTTCGGCGGAAGAAGGTGGGGAATCGTCGTCGATGTCACCATGATCCACATGTTCGCCAGTGTGCTTTTGGGAACTTGCGCTCTGGTCGAAATTTCAATTCTAATTTTGACCTTCCGACATGGAGAAATGCAGGAACTATTGGAAGCGGTGACGAAATTGGAAACATGCTGTGAGCAATTGGTTTGGTGTAATATTGGCGCTAATTACTGAATTTAAACTTATTTATAACTGATTTCTGTATTTTTAAAGGTGCAAATACTCCCATAGCGGATGAAGCTTCCTTTATGCGAAGGAATAGACACGACATACTGGGTCCATTTTTTATGGTTTCGACGTTGTTCTTGGCAGCTCTGGGCTCATTACTTCCCATAGTGGCTGTGATGTGCGAAATGGATCCATTCTATATTGTTTCGAATCAATTCTTCCTCCCTTCTCCTTATGAGCGATCTGCTAAAATAGTTGTTGCCGATATGTTAGCAAGATTATTGCTCGTAATATTTTGCGTATTGGAGTTGGTAAGATTCATTAGCTTTGCCTTGCAGTTTGCTATCACATTCATGTTCGTGCTTTTGGCAACGTTACGAGATATATCCTGCATGCCAGAGGGAAATCACACTCTTAAATGGAATATGTCCTACTCTTTGTACTTACAATTACGAGTAGTCAACAAGGAATCCACGAATTTATTTCGGGGAATCTTGAATATCGCCACTTTCGCATGTATGGTGGTTGTTGTGGTATTACTTTGGATATTGTTGAAATGCTGGGGGAAAATCAATATTGTCTTGTCGTTGGCTACGATGTTTACAAGTTTCATAGGTATTGCATTGGGGTCCCTGTTGATTCCCACACTTGGAAAACTTAATGCAGTAAGCAGAGCAATGCTGGAGAGGAAATTGAAACTTTGCTGGTTACGATTTGGTAGGAGAAATTTTTTTAGCAAGCAGTGGAGGGCTCAAGAAAGAGTGGTATTTTGGTGTGGTAACCTATTTGAATATGACGAGGATTCTGTTCTAAAATTCCTCACTCAATTGAGTGACAAACTTATCACAACGTTAATCGTTTTTAGCCCGTCGTAAAATTAAAGGGAAACCGTGAAAGAAATGGCACAGTTTCAATAGTTTCGAATCGATTTCAACACATTCAATCCCACTTTATAGTTTTAAGTTAGCCATAAGACGCTCGCGTATAAGTATTACGTATAAGAAATTTACGACGGTAAAAGCTTTAGAATTTAAATTCAAGTTGGCGCTCAATGTATACAGTATTAGAAGTTTTAATGTTCCAGATTCCTTGTAACAATTTTAGTCCGTAAGTACGTTCAATAGACTTCAGTCCTCGATTGATTCGTCATGTATTTATATTACACTATTTGGCATATTGCCAACTATTAGATTCTTTTTATTAAAAAATCTAAATATTTTGTTGGCTAAATGTTAGAATGTCATAAATGTCTACGATCAGGACAGACTAAAATTTCAACATGTATTATTTTTATAGCATAGTTTCAGGTCTTCTTCGTAAATAACGTTTTTGTTTTGTTAATTACATCCTTAAACGAGGAAAATCAATAATCCCTCTTCAAAGCTTACGATTAGTGAAACCACTGAGAGGAAAATTTCGCATACTTATATGACGCTGATTTTACTTTACATAACTTCAAATTAAATTATCCAATTTATTGGAAACAAGAGCCCGTCTAATTCGTTCTTAGAACTGCTTCGCGAAAGCCAATTCCATACTTGGGCTCTACAATGTTATTTATTCTTACGCTATTTACGGATCCCGACCTTTCCCCATGTTTTGCATGTATTCTGCTTGCAAGCCTGGCAATATTTTTTGCTGTGATCAGTACTCCAGAATTCTATGGTTCGAAAATCGTTTTGAAATTTGAGAATGTTGCTAGATTACTCAAAAAAGGGGAGCACCCGTTTAGGGTTAAGGTTAAGGTGGCAACAAAGATGTACATCGGAGAAGTGATGTAGTTTTTATAATTTTTGTAAGCTTGTGATCGATATGCAACATATAAATGAAGGCAGCGCTGGCCATTTTGAAGCAAACATTTGCATTCGGGCTTGCTCATCGTCAGTGAAAGTTTTAATATTCAAATCACTTAATATATTATTTTATGTAAAACAATTGATTTCTGCTCCTATTATTAGCCAATGTATTACACAAAACCAATTGTTTGTCAGCGAGGATACGAGCTTATCATGGGCTCTGTATATAGCATAGCAGGCTTGAATTTTATTTTATGAACTCCAATTGCTGCATGGTAACAGTTAGAACTCGGATCGAAATTAAAATTTCAACATTTAAATCGCATCACGATTAGTTTCATAAGCTCCCCTCTCTCCACAAGCATGAACTAATGGCCAGGTTAAATTGGTTTGATATTTGGAAGCTTTTGATGTTCTTTTCTAAACTCCAAATGCTGTGTAATCCAAGTTTCAAAATTTAAATTAGGGTAATTTTCATAATCTCTCCACGGCTAAAAGGTTATTGCATATTGATTTGATAATTTTTAGCTTTGCAAGAGCAAAATTAGTTCAGCTTAAAGTTTACAGGAAACTCTACGACAACGCGAGCGGAATATTTTGTAAAATATTAATGAAAGAATTATTTGTCAAATAAATTTCCTTTTTTAAATTTCCTTGAATATTATTCCGCGTATGTAGCATTATACAGGACCTGGAAAGAGAGGACAAACAAATTGGAGAATATTTCAAGAAATAGCCCACAACGAAGCAACGCTACCCGTCGAAAATAATTTGTCCTCATCATAATGCCCAACGAAATGGCAGAAATTGCTTCACCAACAATAACTCCTTTGGTCATTGCAGCCTTCAGACTCCACTCAAATCTCTACTGCTTCTGGTATCCACATCCACGACAATTGTTGTGGCGCAATGACAAAATTGCTAGGAATATTTTGTTTGGTGGAATTCAATAGATTCTCTAATTTTTGCATGCAATTTGGTACCACATTCGTGTTCATGTTGTTTTCCGCGCTACGGGATGTATTCTGTCCAGGCGGTGAGGCCTCCCAAAATTGGAATGTCTCATATTTTTTGTATTTGCAGTTGAGAGTAGTCAACAAAATATTGTCGAAATTTTACGGGAACTTCTCAATTTCGCAATTTTTGGCGCTATGGTGGTTGCTGTCGCATTACTTTGGATATGTTTGAAATGTTGGGGATATATTAATGTTTTAATTTCATTTGCTGCAATGTTTGGATCCGTATTCTTCATTGTGTTGGGGTCAATACTGTTTACGAGATTTGGACAAATTAATACGTTAATCAGATCCCTGTTGGCGAGAAAATTGAAACTATGCCGGTTAAGATTTGGGAAAAGGAACGTATATTTCAAACAGTGGAGGGCTCAGGAAAGAATTGTCGTTTATTGTGGCTACCTATTTGAATATGATGAAGAATCTGTTCTAAAATTTCTGGATCAACTCAGGGATAAACTCATCTCCACTTTACTGCTTTTTAGCCCGTCGTAAAGTAAGTGGCGAAAGAAATCCGATGTTTCAACTATAGGCTGAATTTCTATACCAAATCAATTTAGTGACACACTAAAGACTACAACTTTACCAAAATTAGCCCCTCGTGTAAAGTAGGACGAAAGAAATCCAAAATATATAGCACAAACTTTAGTATTTTCAAAAAAATTGTTTTGTTTCAACTTATTTTTTACATGTTCTCAATGCAATATATGGATAAACACTATATCTAGGATATGAGAGTATTTAAACAAATAAAAAGTTTCATCAAAAATCTGTCAATTCCCTTCTATTTACTGGTTCACGGACGGAGCTGGTTTGAAAATTCTTAAATGGAAATATGTGGCAAATGATACATATTTTGATTTAGATTCACTTTGGAAGTTGTGCCGAATTGCATAAACTCTTAATTAAAGTTTAATTGGTTAAATTGGTTTAATATTGGCCGTGAAGGACGTTTAACTCCGCGTGCAATCGCCAATGCATACACGCAGTGCAGTTGTGACGTCAAATTCAGTCCCATAATGCATCAAACCTTTCCACTCTGGCTTATAATACGCTTCGTAAAGGGTTAGTAATCAAGTTGCTTTGAAATATTATTCATGTGAAAATTCATTAAATTGATTTCAGCTCCCAGTACTGTCCAATTAGAACAAGTTATGTAACTGGGAACGGGTAGTCTGTCTGCTTGATCGGGACTTTGTAGTGAGCTATTATTAGTTAGTATGCATGCATACGTCAAGCTATTCCTCTTATTAAAAAGTCTTCTAATATTATACGGCAAAAAGTTAGAACTCGGATATAATTGAATTTTCAACATATAAATTTTGATTCGTTACATGAGCTCTTATCTCTACTAAACTTTCATAATTTTTGTTTTGAAATTTCTAACGCTTGAAAATAGAAAATTAGTCCAGCTTGAGACGCAGAAGAAAGTTGACCGCAACGCGAGGGCAAAGTATCACGGTGCGGCATATTTATGAAAGAAGAATTCGTCAAAATCAATACTAAAATTTCCGGAAGAGTACGTTAGGCAAATCCGGAAACTTGGGGAAATGCACCATAATGCACTGGAGATGTTGGCATTTCCAACTTGTCCGTTGTAAGACCCCTGTTCCTCATACTGAAACAATTTTCTCCTTGAACACAAAGAAAGGGGCTTTTTATAGGCTTGATCACCCTCTATGCATATATGCATGTATATAGCCATGCTTTGCTTTGTTGATCGATGATGATGATAAGATATGACGTCAATTGTAGATTGTAAAGGCTCAGTCCCCCTCGCATTTTTTATCAATGGAGTAACACGTGTGAAGTTATAAAGCCAACTTTTCCCTCTGTCCACGAGTAATTTCACACCGACTGCGACTCATTACAAAACAAGGTGAACTCTCTGTACGTTGACGACGTCAAGTCAGCTGCAATTCTTTTGTGTGGACCTTTGCTTGCTGGACTAGAGCTCCAGTTCCAGTGTTTAGGAAGTTGATGTAAACAAGAGCTTTTTCATCGTGTCTATTTTTCTGTTAGTGCTTGCTGTTTATTGACGTTGCGTTTAAATTTAATTAGTAAAACAAAAACAAGTTTACCTATATATTATTTGTAATTGTAGCAGTGTTCAAAAATGGATTTACGATCCAGAAAACTACCTTGTCCTTCCCAAGTCAGGAAAGCGGTTCGTCCTCGCCGGTCACGATCAAGACTTGGAAATGCTGAGGATGTCCAGGAACCTGTGTTAAACCCAATGATGAATCCAGTGGTAAGTCATTTAATTAAAAATAAATTAGTTGTAACTTATAAAATGTCAGGGTCAAGTTTCATCTTCATCATTGATCTGTCATGCAAATTGAAGATTTCCTTTTGTTTCTATCTCTTTTCCTGTAGGTATTGACAAGATTTTTTGAACTTTGTGACCCCGGTGACCTTCGGCGATTTCGATTGGTCTGCAAGTCTTGGCATGACTTGTTACTTCCGCGATGGAGGCGAGAGGAGATCATCTATTTACAAAATTATAGTTCCTTCATACCTCAGCCCGATGAAACAATTGTAATTCAACCGAAAGCCAGAAAGAGGTTAACTGTGGAGACGTTAAAATTACTT
This sequence comes from Heteromurus nitidus, assembly GCA_034687055.1. Classification (NCBI taxonomy): domain Eukaryota; kingdom Metazoa; phylum Arthropoda; class Collembola; order Entomobryomorpha; family Entomobryidae; genus Heteromurus; species Heteromurus nitidus. The sequence continues at coordinate 3,646 of JAQFZW010003932.1, read as the reverse complement.
TATGAGACGCCTTCAGTGGTGGACAAGCCTTACGCAAAGTACCGCTTCGACGACTGGCAGCTCGGCTCATCGGTGCTCAATTATTTCAATTTTTGCGAACGGGATCGAGGAAATGATGAAGCGCTTCCGAAATTGGAGAGTCCAGCGTACCACATGGCCATGTTTTGGCAAAACTGTGGATCCTGGATTCGATATCTTCATCTTCACGCTTTGACAGTTTATTGTCCTGAGGGGATGAGGAAGGTCCTTTTTGAGTGGACTCCCAATTTGCAAACTTTGCATTTAACGAGAATGAACATGATCTATCCAGTCATCACAATTCCGGGGCTGGATTTCGATCCCGAGCTTCGTATTAACACGAATTTGAAAGTTATCGAGATCAACTTTGTGGAAGAATCCAGAATTCCATTTACGTGGAAGCAGCTGTTCCACTATTTTCCAGAGATGGAGGTACTCAGCAAAATTAACATTAAGTCTCATATTCATTCATTTTTATTATTGTCACTTACAATTTAAATATGAGTTATGATTTTCTGTCGTAGGAGATTCATTTGTCTGGCAAATTTGTCGATCTCGCCATCCACACCTTTGTGAAAACGGTCGAGGAACTTGGCAGGGAGAAGAGACTGATGAACCTAAAATCCTTGAATTTGAAAGATTTGTAATTACATTATGCTTCTAGTTTAATCTTAATTACCATTTTTTGGAAACATTTTTTATGGTGACATGATTCATCTCTGTTTGACCAATGTTTTAGATATCATACTCCATCTCCTGACCTTATGACAAGAATATTTCAACTCGACAACTTGCGTCTTGAAAGCTTTTCTTTCAACAAAAGGCATGATTATCCGGAATTAACTCTGGTGCCCAGTATTATTCAGCGTCAAGTCAACACTCTCAAGTCAATCGACCTTTTCCAGTGCGCCTACTCCCACAGGGTGAGGGGAAATGATCAGATCCCGTATTCGATTCTGTTCAATGCGGATTTGATTCATTTGACAAAATTGCAATTGTCCAGCTCCATAACTGACAACTTGGACTTTCTCAAGTTCACTCCGAACCTGGAAGAATTGTGCATTCGTGGATATCAAGATGGTACCGAGTTGGAGACCGGGATTGGCAGACTACTCACCTCCCAAAATCTACAAAAACTGGAAGGACTTCGGCTACAGCATCTCCGTAAACTTTGGCTGCGAATTTCCGACAATCATTTCAAATTACACTTGGAAAACATTGCGAGGCTTGCTACTATCATGCCAGATGTGAAGGAGCTTTGTATTCCAGTAAATAATGAAGGTTTTCGAGCTGTCTGCGATGTTTGGAATGAGTTGAGAATGCTGAGTATTTGGTCACCTGAGTTGGACGACGAGGGACTCACCGGAATTATGTCCAGCTCTCCCAGGAATTCACGTCTGCCTAATATTACCAACTTGAAATGTAAGATTTTTATAAGAAGTTTGCTCCATGATTTAATAGAAAACTGTTAGATCATTGCGTTTAATTTTGCTGTTCTCCTTTTAGATCTACATACTCTCACCATCAGTAGTGAAGTTTTGACGGATGTTTCAATCCACCAGGGTTTCCTCATGCTCCCATTCTTGACGAAGTTGTCTGTTACGATGTCTGCAAATGTATGATGATTTTTATACGAACCTGCATTTTGATAACTATTGTTGCAGCTTGCAGCAATGAACAAGTTCAAATTTACTAACCTTTACATTTTTGGTCTGATTTAGACAAGCAACGAAGCAATCAAAGCGCTCTGCAAGAAGTTTCCAAGTTTGAGAATTCGACGAGACAAACAAGCTGAAGGTGACAGGAAAGCAATCAAATCTCAAGCCATGGTTGACTACCACATTCAAAAGAAAGCGAAAATGGTTTACAAGGAGTATGGAATTCTGTGAAGTTTATTCGAATTATTTGCCCTTTTCTAAATCTAAATATCAATAAGTTTCCCTTTGCTCTCGCTAGTTCTTGTGCTGCTTGCTAAAACAGGAAGTATGCTAATCTTACCATTTTCATGCATTTAGGTTATGGATTTGTTTTATTTTAAAATACGTCTAAATAGTATTCAGAGAATGTATAATTTACATTCTTATCAAATGTTTTGTTAATTGTACAATGGCTTTCGATCGTGCTATTACATTTTTGTGCGTTTAGCTTAAATACATTCCAATTAAATTATATAAGGATTATTATTGAATTATAGAAAACTTTGCATCAATTGTGTAAGGTAAATCATCATATCAATATACATACATCCCTTCATTTGCAGCTGAGGAGCACCATGGTCGAAGTCCAAGTAACGATCGAGTCGCAAATTATCAATGCCAAATACGACCTCAAATTCCTCAACGGCCCTGCCCTATACCCAATGACTGGACACGAGACCACCTCCCTTCTTTCAATCTCGCCTAGTCTGAAATGCTTCCAAAAGCATTTGAAATTAATTCCATTTCCCCTTGGAATCCCGGCATACGAAGTTAACAAAAAGGTGACATTTAAAACAACTGAGAACAACATTGGAAACATTATATACGTTAAAAGGCCAAGATAATTATACATCATCAGGGTGAAATATCCCGACATGCTCGCCAGCAATACGCCCATGATTATCAAAACAATGCAAAATCTGGAAATGATAAAATTCACTGTTGCAAGAATAATCCGAGTTTGCCGAAATCGCTGATAGGACTTGTGAAAATGTTTGTGATACGAGTTGTAAATGATTTTGTTCTTCAACGCCCCTTCCAGTTTGCACCGAACAAACTTTGACGATCTGTCCCGAATTCCCTCAGCCAGCACAATCACGAAGAGTAGAACATGAAGTAAGTAGGACCCACCTATGAATGTCGCTGTTAAGTAAGACAAGCTTACAAGACTCCGAATAAAATTGGCGACATAAATATTTGAAGGATTTGTGGTAATTAGAGAGAACGTCACTTGAATCGGATCGAAATCGATGACAAATGGAAAAAGAGAAACTGAAAGTGGCGTTATGAAAGAACACAAGGCGAAGATGTACATGAAGACTTGCGCAACCCAATTATCTGAAATTTCCATAAAAATTAAGTTTCATTCAAGCACTTTGCACTTTCCTCATATTTTTAATTAAAAATTTTCATAATTTTTACCTGGTCGCTTTGTAATGCGAGGAGTTTGGGAAAGCTGGTTCCCAATCCAAATTATTTCCGATGTGTAAGCTTCCACTGTCAACCAAGCTTCGGACGCATTCATAATCAATGCAATGCCGACAGTGTCCAGAGCAAGCTCGACCATTTTACTGTAGCTCCAATGTGAACAGAGCCAAGTGATACGAAAATTGCAAATCATGAAAATAGCCAAAATAATACTTTTGGAAACCACGCGGACTCCTTTGCTTCGCCACGAATTGTTATTTGGGTTGAGTTCAAATTGAAAAGTGTCGGGATTTAGGAGGAAGCCTATTTTAGATACCTTCTGGAAGGAAACCAAAACATCCAAAGCGGCATTGTAAAGAAACATTTTTCGTTTAAGAATACGAATTGTGGTTGTATTCCGCAAAGAATTAATATGTGAACGATACGTGGACCACACATGTTCAATTCCGGGTTGGCAACCCGGAGGGTTGCTAAAACACCAAGCCAACCCGGAAGCCAAGCCA
>JAQFZW010003931.1:0-11569 GCA_034687055.1 Heteromurus nitidus | reverse complement strand
ACTCGCTTTTTATGCAGATTAGCCTTGCTCACGACTTTTATGTTCTTTATGCCTCGCTGCTACTGGGCGAGAGAGAGCGAGAGAGAGAGAGAGAGAGAGAGAGAGAGAGAGAGAGAGAGAAGAGAAGAGGAAAAGAACCTCACAAAAGTTTTCGTGTCGCAATGTTGTCGTCGTCTTGAGGTATGTGTGTGGTTGGTGTGGGGTGCTCACAGATTGGCACACTGGCTTTTGGCTGCTGACTTTTCGAAACTCAAGAACTCATGCAAGTTGTGGAAAATTGTGTGCATGTTTATGACTTCCCTGTGCGATGGAATAATATATGTGCTCATGAATGTCATATGTCGCCTTGCATGTTTCTCTCAGTTTTTGTAAATTCTGTAGCGTGTGGGCTTGTCTTTTTAAAAGAGGTAGAGTGTTGACTGTTGCCTGCACTCGCGGAGGTTTCTCGAGTCGCAGCAGTCATTTGTGATTGGGGCCACCCAAGGTGTCATACACGTCGACAATTTGGGCAGCTTTATTTCACACAACAAAATGTACAAACTTGAGATTTATCTGAATAAAAGGGCTATCAAAACAAAACAAAAATCATTCAATTCAGAAAGCTACAATGAGGTTCGAGCATCTCTCTCACTTGATTATGATTACCGCCCACACACATCTTTCAACTTTCAAACTTCCGGTTTTCTTTCGAAATGTTCGCAGTCAAATCCAAATCGTAACTCTTTTTCTGACTTGCTAACGTGTCAGCGGAGAGGATTTAAGGCTTTTCTATTTTGATAAAAAACGACATGCATCTCTACCTTCTCTTTTGCACGAGCGTGTATTTATCTCAACCTTATCACATCACGACACTATGTTTTACCCAAAAGTGCCAACATTTTCTTGTGCTACCTCCTACCACACCATAGCCCACTTTTTAGCTTCTTTTTTGGTGACAAGAGAATTTAGGAGGACATGCTCTCTCTCTCTCTCTGTTGTCGTGTACAAGAGATATATATTTTATGGAGAAGAAACAAGAAATGAAATGCTGAAATCTACTCTCGGGAAATTTATTAAATCTCTTCTCCTCTTCCTCTCTTATCCCGCTCAAGGTAAGCACAATTTTTTGTGGCCTTCTTCTCGCTCATCGTCAGAAAAAGGGCGTGAGTTTCATTCAATTCTTTCAACGAAGATATATCTTCAACTCCATGTTTTCTACCCTTTCCAGTTTTTTCCAGAATCTATCTCGAAGATGATGATGATGATGAGACGCATTCTCACTCTTATTTCTATTGTCTTTAAGGTCTGGAGGGAATTGAGAGGCAAAAGGATCGAGTTGAAGGTGACGCGCGGATAAAAATGCGTAGAGAATACCAAGTTTCTTTTTTCCTTCGGAAGAGAAATGAGAGGAGGAGGGAGAAGTGTGATGCAACATCTCTTGACACTGGTGGCGATGACACTTCCATAAAAATGGAAGAACAAGTCTAAAGAGTGATGAAATCATGATGACAACGGCTACATTATTCCCGTCACCTAAAATTTCTCTTTGGAAATCGTACGAGATTCTATGTTCAAGATTTTTCTCTCACTCACTCAACCCCTCTCCAAGGTTTGAGCAAAGCTAATAAAGTGACAAGAAAGTGAAACTATCAGAATGACATGACGAAACGAGTGGAAAACGGGGAGCAAGTGACAATGTCGCGAGAGGAGCTCATAAAAAATGAACTTTTTCCCTTGGTCTCATCGTGTCTCCGCTGAGGAATAATTCCGCTATAATCGTGTCATTAAATGAAATCTATCCCTTAACTTTCCTCCTCCATGTATGCACATCGCTTTTTAACAGAAAAATTCAATTCTCTCGTGAGGGAATTTTCATAAACTATATCCCATTAAAAAGTTTTCCTTCCTTTACTTCCTTGCTCCGACTCCGAGTGGAGGAGACAAAAAAGAAGTGGAAAATTGAGCAAGTTTGCCTTTCATTAAATCGTTATCTTCTCTTTTTTTCTCTCTCTCATATCACATCATAAGTATTATGTCCTCATCACATGTTCCACACTCCACTATTCCACACATCCAGAGGAAATTGAAGTAGAAAACTAGTGAGAGAGAAAATGGCTCTCTCTCTCGCTCTTTCTCCCAAAGTTAGATTTCCATCTCTCTCGCTCTCTCTCTCTCTCTCTCACCTCCATCCATATTGTATTGAGTGTTGGAGAGCTTCTGTGGAAAAGTGGTTCGTTCGTGTGAGGCGCTGATGAAATGGAATGAAAACAAGAGGAATAGTAAATGAAGAGGAGGTTGCTACTTGTCTGAATTCAGTAATAAAAAAGCTTTTCCACACGAACCACGCGAAAGGATGGGAAGCAGAGAAAAAGGGGAAATGGAGAGGGAGAGCGAGAGAGGAGTCCTTGGAAGTGAGTAATAAACTATTAATGGAGTTAATTATTAATGAAGAACGTCGTCCCTATCTCGAGTATCATCATTATGATAACGTTCTCATCAGAAGTCATGCCAGACGAGAGACAGGAGGAAAAAGTGGGACACACACACGAACATATCGAACAAGATGGAGTTTTTGATGAGAGACACGAGGACAGGAGAGGACACATCCCTTTATGGAGGTCTGTCTCCCTGTCTCCTGGAATTGGGAACTCTCAGAGTCCCTTTACACTTGATCATCGTCATGATGTGAACTCAAAAAATATATATCCTCAATATTTACTAAAGTCTTCATGATTACCATGATCAGAGGGAGAGAGAGAGGGAGGGAGAAAGTAATATGGATCCCTCCAGAGTAAGAAGATGAGAGGACATGGGGAAATTACCTGAGTTTCTCCTCCTTTTTCCCAGTGTCACGTCAAGAAGCTAATGCTGGCAGATAGATGAGAAGAGAGAGAAGGATAGCGGAGAACGGGAAAGGAATGCGAATGAATAATTTATTGAATATCTTCAAAGACAGGAGGAAAAGTGGGATTATGATGGCAATCAAAGAGAGTCGTTCCCTTTTTTCTCTCAACTTGAAAAGTACTCTCTCTCTCTCTCTCTCGAGTTCCAGAGGAAGATTCCACTTGAGTCAAAGTAAAAGTCACTTATTGCTCTGGCAGCTTCGCTCAAGTGAAATGGAAACTGGAGAGGAAGAAAAAAGAGAGAGTGAGCATAGTTTTCTCTCTGTGGATCCATTAAGTATTCACTCTGCATACATCCATAGACTCTCTCTCTCTCTCGCTGCTTCTCCTCGAAATAAAGTAGATGTATCTCTGTCATGTCCACTTTTGTTTTATTGTCGAAGAGACGTGGAGAGATGTCAATAGGTCAAAAGCGTTGTCAACTTGCAGCTCTCATGTCCCTGTCCACATGTCATATGAAAATAGATACATCAAAGATTCAAGTACTTTTTTTTCTCCTGGAGGACACATCACGAGAGAGGACGCGAGGAGGAGACAAGAGAATGCTGGACTGCTGCTGGACATTGTGATTATCATGCATGGACACTCTCGTCGAGAGAGAAGGGAAAAGTAAATAAGATATGGAAATTGAAACAAATACGAAATACGATGGGATACCACCATGTACATACATCAACATGTGAACAACTTTTTTGTTCAGAAGATGTGGCCCTTGGTTTTTTGCGTGTGTACAAGTCACCAAACTTTTTAAGACTCTAACCATTGAGGCTGTCATAGGAAGACAGAGGAGTGTTGTTGGCTTCTTTTGTGTACTACAACCATCGTCCAGTTCTTGTGGGACTCATAAAAAGTATGCGATCGCATGACAAAAAGTGGGAAGTGGAGTGTGTGTCGACGTTGTGGGCACAGATGGAGAGCAGCTCAGGACAGGAGGGAGAGAGAGAGAGAGAGAGAGCAAGAATGAAAAAAGTGGAACGACACGACAAATTCTCTGGAAATACTTTTGATGACTTTAGCAGTCTTCTTCGATCTACGTACGTCTTCTCTAATCCTATAAACACTTTTTTGCGTGTAAATAAATTACGGAGGATTTTCGTGAGACATGGAGGAGCCGTTCCGGAATGAGGAATAAGTGACATGAGAATCGGTCGCGGAGGAAGGGGACTACGTGGACACGATCGCAGAAGGAGATAAATGGAGAACAATTCGTAATAATAAATTATCGCCGATCCCTTTTGTAGTGGAGCGTGTGTGTGTGTATTTGTGTTTGCGTGCGCTTGAGAAGAGATTGACGAGACTTGAGAATGTAAATGGTCGAGGTAAATGATGAAAAAATGATATTGTTGATGGGACCGGTGGCGTTGTCGTGTTTCGATTCTTCTTCCTTCGAGGAGGAATTGTGATTCGAGAGTGGAGGATGCATGCAGCATGTGACTTGGCTTTGGCTCTCGTTTACGTGTTCTCTCCAAGAGGCACGTTTCCACCTTCTCAATATGGAAATGGAGGTGAGTGGAGGGATGTAATGTGGCACGATGTGACATGGATTTGAACACTTGGCTTTTGAAAGGAATACGAAACGAGGAGAGAGAGAGATATTTATGCATCCCACAGCATATGCTATATATACTGTTTAGACGAGAGTTGAATTCCAGTCACTCACTCACTCCCACCAGCGGAGAGCACGACAAATGACACAAGTCAGAGGGATAATGTCTTGCACGATTTCATTGTCAGGATTCACTCTGGCAAGGAGGGCAACAAGGAGAAGACGATGCAAAGAATAAAATGACTTTGGTTTTTGGGACTTGGAAGGAAGAAAGGTACATGGTATTTTCAAATTGCTACTGCCGATGTTATGACATGTGCGACATTCATTTGAACACGATAAATTAATATATTGGTAGTCTCAATTTCAACTCAAGTTCCACGATACCTCCCGTTGAATACGTACATAATCATAATTTGAGTAAATTTGATCAACGTCGAACTGTGGCATGTACACCCGTCTGTTAAAACAAGGTTGACTCATTTTTGTCCTGTGATATGCATGCGGTACACTCATAACTTTAAGGATGATTATAAATTGGCTTACCTTTTGCACACAAGTTGCCCTACATCTGGCCACGTGGAGAGGTGAGCTCATCGTCGTCGTCATCATCTTCTTTTCTAACGAAGACACTTTGGGAATTGGCGACGACGAGATTACTTCAAGTTGGGATGAGTGGAGAGTCCTCTCCAAATCACCACTCTTCTTTTCCACCTCTTCCTCATCCTCTTCCACTTTGCCCTTTCTCCATCTCCCAAGAGAAGACTGAGTCTCTGCAGCAGTGTTACGAGAGGAGGAGATGGAAGTGGAACTCGTCTGATCCATGAGGATCTTCGAAGATTGCAGCGACTCAAGATCATCAAGTGGAGGAGACGAGCTAATTGGCACACTCGCAGTCTCACTCACGAGAACCCACACGAGCACTATGACCGACAGCTTTGTGCATGCCGGCTTCTTTTGGAGCCAATTCCCGCTGACTGACATCATTGTCACCGATTTTCTTGGAATACGCTTTCCCAACATGAAATTATGTTAAATGCAGGAAATGTTCACAGTCGCAACGCTAATTTGTTGGGGCTTTCGAGTGCCCACTTTCTAACACAGTCACGAAACCAAGAACACGTTCACATTTGCCTTTGCTTGATGCTTGTGGTACAAGTGAGCTTGGTGCACCTGAATCAGCTTGTGAGCTCGAGGTGGTGCACAGAGATCCGCGTAGAACGAGCACTCGCCAGCAACTGAGGTTGGAGGGGAGCGTGACTCTCTCTCAAATACTCTAAAAGAGCTCCTCTCTTTTCCTCTGCTCTGCACCCACTTCTGCTCCACCGAGCTCCGTTCCAACTCCAAAAAGCGCTATTCTAGATGCCTTCATTCCTTCCAGCTAAAAAATTACTTCAACGTTCCTCGTCGTATCCCATCTGAAAATGTATATAAGCAACTTTTGTTTCGAGTATGCTCACACAAGTAAACGTAACCTGATGACACTTCTCTATTTGAGTTTATGCGAGATGAGAGGAGTACACTACTCCAAGACTCCAAGAATGCTATATACCCACACTCGCTCCATTTACAATTTGTTCCCTTCATTGCGCTGCATTTCACAACAAAAATTTTATCTCTCTCTCTCTCTCGCTCTCATGTTTTAATTGGAGTTGCACTTTATAGTCGTCAAATTGGAGAAGGAACACACAACTACACAACCCTTTGCAAAAAAAAGTACTAACAAAACTTACAACTCTCTCGTCACGCTTCGCTGCTTGTTGTTCCCTGTTCCTTGCTGGAAGCCAGGCAGAGTTTATCTCTCTTTTATTCTCTTTGTGTTATTATGCAGATTATATCGGGCCATTTTCTGCTCCTTTCAGCCGCTCTCGCCTTTCATTAGAGGAAAAAGACAAAAGGTGCTCTCACATTGTGTGCCTCCACACTACAATCCACACCTTTTATCTCCACTCCTCTCTCAACTCTTTTATTCTGCTGACACTTTTCGCCAATCGTGGTATCGTGGTGGCCAAGTGGAGTTGAGTGGAGTTACCACCGATTACCCTGCTTCCACATATACAAGAAAAAAAAATCTATCGTCATTTTATCCCCGGGCTTGTTTCCCCACTTTTCCAGGATTATCCCCGGAATTCGGAGTGTTCCCAGTGTTTTGCTGCCTTCCAAACTGATTCTGCCCACGTTCTTTTCTCGAAAATCGTATCGCTGCGATAATCTCGTTTTGTGGGCAACACGCTTCTTGAAAGTCTTTGGGTTCTTTTCGTGAGACACAGGGATCATCCCAAAGAAGCATCTTTCTTTTCGTCTCCTCCCAACTTCAAAGTCCCCAGAAGCTCACGGAGTTGTGTTATTCGGAGAAGAAGAAGTGGATAAGAAGGAGCAATATGATTTATCCGAGATTATCTCAGACTCTCTTTTTTTTTAAAAAAAAGCTTCGTGTTTAGGTAATGCATACCCCTTGATTTGAAGTAGAGCATGAAAATGCAGATTGAGAGTCCCCCAGGGCCCCTCCGCTTCTCAATTCCTGCACTCCTCTTACATCCATTATTTACAAAAGGTTATCAATTTTTTCTTCTTCTCTCTCTCTGCCCCGTAAGGTTACAAGTTACATGCCCACTACAAATTTATTTATTAATATTGCTCCTGCTTGTTCGTTTCCCTGTAAAAGGAGCACGCGGTGAGGGCAGTGATGCATGGCAGCATTGGTAGCTGTGTGCTAGTGCTGGTGCTGTGTCGAGTGGAGGAGTAAAAAACTTGTAAAAAAGTAGCACTTGGGAAAAACAGAGGGACTTCATGCGGAGAGTACACAATATGTAAATAACGTGAATTAGCTTTGCCAGCCAACAGGGAACCTCCAACTTCTTCTCTTTTCCTCGTAAAGGAGAAAAAAGACACGCAATAGGTAAGTTGTAGTTTATTGCGCATGATGTATAAATAAAAATGGAACGTTAAGGGAAAATAAATGGGGATTGTTGTATGCACTTGAGAGATAACACACATAAAAAACTTGAGCTTCTCCTTTGAAAACATTAAATAAAACAACGTTTGTGGTGGTCTTCCTTCGATGGGGGAAGCAGGCATAGCGGGAGTGAAGTTGGAGGTGGAACGTGGAGGAGAGCATCTACACACACAAATACTACACTACCATACGAACACGCACATATACACACATGCCAAGCATTTTTTACCTAAAGATTATTGCATAAAGTGAACTTCACATATGTCAAAATAAATGTGAAATTGTTGGAAAAATATAAAGGTTGAGCATATATTTCTTATGCGTATCGTTGCTCCTTCGAATGCGGCTTAAGCACAAAAGTTGAAGTTGAAAGGGTTCACACAAGGAGTTGAGTTTATAAGATGCTTAGGCTTAGCTACATCAAACAGTGTGTATCATCGCCAACAAAATAGTGTCGGTTAGATAAAGCTGAAAGGAGGAAGGCGATTTTTAGTCTGGCAATACCAATAAGCTGGATTGAAGAAGGGAGAACTATTTTTAGCGGAAGTGCGGCTAAAAACAAGAGGTACTTTTGGAGGAGAGCGACGTCAAGTCATAAAAAGCATAAAAGTTGTAGTGTATTTATGATTCATCATTGTCATAATGATGTCAAAATGTAATTCATGTGGACTCTGAGCTTTCCTGTCGATTCGATATGCATGCAAGCTTGCATATGAACAACTTTTTTTCCCTTTTTACGGCGGATTTGAATGCTTTGAGTCAAGTTGTAAAATAGGAAAGTCGAAAGGTTAAGCTGGAAGTATCAATGGACTTTTTTCTCACTTTTCCGAAGTTACAAGGATTTTACAAAGTTTTTCAATATTGATATTTTAAGCAACTTATGGATGCATCAAGTGTGCTCCTGTGCTCGGCCAACTGTCTAGCGGAATTGATACTTTTTGATACGGAAAAAGGTTGAAGTTTGGAAGAAGGATACAATATATTTCAATGCTCCACTAACTTCAAACAGCGAAACTCCTTTGTCTGGACTACTTAAGAAAATTAAAAATACTCTTGGCCAAAGTTTTATATGTGAATAGTCGGAATATATATGTCTTTCTTGTACAACAATTATTTGGTCCTATTTGGTCTATCCAATCATATTCAAATGGTCGAGAAAATATTTCAGCAACTAATCTCCGCTTAGTGATAAATCATACAAAAGATGGATAAATCTGAAATATCAATACGTGGACTAATCGTATTCTTTCCAATTTTATTCACATGACAAGAATTCCAGCGAGTTTTGGCTAAACAGTCTTCATTGACTCATTCAACTTCAGCTATAAAACTATTCCGTGATAAATCCTCCTTCCAAATATTGAAGCATCCATTTTAATTTTTGTTCATTTCAGCACTGAATAAAATAGTATCTCCATTTCTCGTCCATGTATCTTCGTCTGACAATTTATGAACGTATTTCTGGCACTTGGGATGATGATTCAATTAATATTCAAGGCACGGCTAATGGTGTCGGTGTCACCTCGTTTCACCCATTTTTCTTGCGGAATCAAGCAAACAAGGAAGACAACATGTGCAGAAACCTGGAAAGCTTTCAATTCACCAGATCATTGTGAGAAATTCTTTTTTTCTTCCGTCACCCAAGCTCAGTAAGAAGCAAGAAGCAGTCCGCATTATTATATTGCTCCGTGTGACGAAGCCGAGTTTTATAGTTGTTGTCTGATAATGATCAGAGATTTGGAGGAGCATAGCTCACAAAGGGAATATGATACCGAAAAGTTAGTTGGATTTGGATGGAAATACAAATATAGCTTGTTTTGCTCCATTTTGCTGAAGAAAACGGGAAATGGGATGAGGATGACAGGCGGTGCGTGTTCCATGTGTCTTCTTGTCTCTTTGGTTTGCTTTGTGGCACACATGAAAAGGCCCGACTTTGTTCCTTTTGTTCCTTCTGTTAACATATCATCATCATTGCCCAGCTAAACACGTTTACTTCTTCCTCTCGCTAAATCACCTTCTTTGTTTGTCACATTTGAGAGAGAGAGAGAGAGAGAAGAAAATCTTGCTTCAATTTGTTTCCTGAGTTGGTCTGGCGGAAAAATAAGGATCATGATGACCAAGACGATACGAAAGGAGAACTGGTAAGCTCACACGTCGGAAAATAGGCTAAATTGGATATAATATTTCCTTTTCTACAAATTCCGACAAATATTTGAAAAGATAGGCGACCTGAGCAAATACGCACCGTTGCATACGTGGAGCAAGATGAAAAGAAATTTGAGCAAATATTAAATCGTGTGATGTAGAAACAAGGAGGATAATACGACAAAGAAATTGGGATTAACTTTCTTGAATCCATATAATTTCTCTGGCAAACCGATGCTTGCTCAAGCATATGAATACATTTTGAAACATCTTTCCAAATATCAAACCACCTTTATGTTTACAATGCTCACATATGTAGGTCCATAATCATGTAAAATCATTTGCAGCGCATCTCGTAAGGCTCATTGTAAATAAATCTCAAGTTTATTGCGGTTGTATTTACGATCGTCGCAATATGCTTCGCATCACTGAATGTTGCATTGAGAGCGCAGAAGATTTGAGAGAGAGCTGCAAGTGTTGTTTGTAATTGTGATCTGATGAATGTTAGCGATTGCCTAAATTCATCATGTAAACATGCAAGGTTTATTACGAACAAAACCCAAAGTAAACTTTTGTTAACGCTGCAACAACTCATCCAAGAGTTTAGAAAAATTACAAAAAATACTAAAAATGAAGATAGTTCCTTTTTAGTATTTTATGAAATTCCCGTTTTGGGCTGTTCGTTATTACTTTTTTATTGCTTTCTCGGTCATATTTGTGGATTAGTGGTTGCAATAAAGCGGGTCGCCCATCAGTACAAAGTCTAATTATTTTATGGACGAAGATGATGTAATTACACGTGTAAACCTGATCAAAATCAAGCTCTCAAACTTGTTTCGAGCAATCTTCATATTTCGTCAAGGGATGTTTTATCACTATGAACGAGAGAGTGTGAGCAGTAGGAATAGTGACCAAAGTTTAAATGTCATGCTAGCAAAAGTATGGATAGAGGATAGATACATTTCGGGTCAATCGCTAAATAGACTCGAACAATAAATGAATTTGCATCTTGTCGAGGTGTTTGTGATCTTTGCGTCAGAATTAGGAAAGCCGCAGATGGCGGTTAAGAATAATGCGTGGGAGGACCATGAATACCTTCTAAAATGGAAAATGGAGTTGTTGACGGTTGAAGGGAGTACAAATTGAGTGCGTGAGGATTGAGGATCGCCCTACATTTCTGTGGCTGGGAACATGCAACTTTTAAAAAATGGATGTGCCGAGCATGAACACATAAAGCTAATGTGCTTTGACATGTGAACGAGGCGGAGAGAGGGGACAGGAAGTCATTAGTAAAAGAGGAGAAAGGGGGAACATGCCACGATCATTTGTAGTTTCATGCTGAGTTGAGGTGACTGTCGAGGATGAACTACTTTATGGGCACGTCCCTGCTCAATGGGCATCCTGACTCTGACTCTGACTTGTGAAGCAAACCGATCTCAGAGCATCTTTTCCCATTGCCTTTCAAAAATATATAATCGTTGCGAAGCGAGAGAATAAACAGGAAGAGCACATTATGATCTTTGGTTGACAAAGAGCATCTCTCGCTTCGGTTTGTGACAAGTGACAAAATTCAGTGAGTGAAGAATAATAGAATCGTTTAAGCTTCAGCTGGATAAGCATTGTGGTCGCAGTGGAGAGATGTGCAAATGGAAGCTTTGCCTTTTTTCTCGAGAAATGACCAAGACGATTATGCGAGCAGTTCCTTTCTGCTTTTTCAATCAAATCAGGGAACCTTTTGTGTCACAAAGTTTTACAAAACATCAAACTATATTCTTTTCCTTCGTCTTTCATACAATGCGAGTATTTGGAAATTCCATAATTCATGATCCTTTTCCAACTGGAAATTCAGCTCCAGAAGACTTGTTCTCATAAATATTTGAAAAACCAGAAGATGAAAATTGGACCATTTCAACAATTGGACACAAATTGTTGTTATTGTGTTCACTGGACTGCATGACAAAGTATGGCTGAGAGTGGAATCAGGGTGAGAAATCGTTGGGAAGTTTGAGGTTTTATAGATTTTGAAGAAATGTTAATTAA